>VMDR010004210.1:0-62590 GCA_007922815.1 Macrotus californicus
AGGTTGTAAATAATAAAGAAATAGTTTAAAGGGCTTAATATTGATCATATGTGTAAGTTTTCTTTCATTACATTTAAAAGACCAATGTAGGCCCTTGGGAAAATTTTGTTTATTAATCTGACAATTGAAGCATTTAAAAAAGAAATTGAGTATATTATTTTTGTAAGTGCAGCTTTAAATATTTAAGGGAATTCAATTAAGTAGTGAAAGGGTTCTTAAAAGCGATTGTAAAAAAATGTAGTGGATGTATGACTAGAATCCACAGATTTGTAAGTTGAACCCAAAAACTGAAGGTTCAACCTTAAGATTAGTTTTTGAACTTGTGAATTTTTAATTTTAATAAATCAAGTATTAATTTTTAAACCCCTGAAGCCTCTACAGGGACAAGAAAATTCAAATTGAGAATTGCAGCCATATGTGCTTTATCAGCTTTTCCCTTTTTGCCATGAGGACGTTGAAGATAAGGGTCAAGTCTCTGAAGTGATCTTTTTTTTTTTTTTTATTAATATTGTGTTTTTATCAACTGTTTCACCTTTCTCTCAAGGGGGTAACCTCCTATTTCAGTCTGCATTTGTACAGAGCAGGACTGACCACCAAGTTAATACCAGTTTTCTCATTGTACTCAGGTAGCTTGTAGGACACGTGTGGTCTCAAAGGTAGTTTAACATTTTAACTCGGAAATTCTTGGGAACTTTTCTTTCAGATGTATTGAGAGGTAACTGACACACAGCATTGTGTAAGTTGAAGGCGCACAACGTAATAATTTGATGTGTGTGTGTGTTGTCGAATGATTACCTCAAGGTTAACCACCATAACATCTCCATCACCTCACATCGTGGCTATTCAGTGTGTATGTTTGCATGCATGGGTGTGTGGTGAGGAATTTTTTTTTAATTTTTTAAATTGTTTTATTTTTAGAGAGGGGAAGGGAAGGAGAAAGAGAGAGAGGGAAATATCAATGTGTGGTTGCCTCTTGCACACCCCCTACTGGGGACCTAGCCTGCAACCCAGGCATGTGCCCTAGACTGGGGACCCTTTTGTTCACAGGCTGGCACTCAATCCACTGAGCCACACCAGCCAGGGTGTGGTGAGAAACTTTAAGATCTGCTCTGGTAACAGAGCAACTTTCAAACAGACAATGCAGTGTTGTGAACACAGCCACCACACTGTACCTTAGACCTCCAGAACTTACTCATCTTATAACTGAAAGTTTGTACCTTTTGACCTTCACCCCCACCCTGATCCACCCCAGTGACAACCACCAATCTGCTCTCTGTTCCTATGAATTTGGGTTTTCTTAGGGTCCACATATACGTGAGATCATTCAGTATTTGTCAGTGCCTGTCTGACTGATTTCACTTAGCATAAAGCCATTAAGGTTTGTCCAGGTTGTCACCAGTGCAGAGAAGCCTTCTTCTTGGTGGCTAAGTAATATTCCCTTGTGTATTCATGTCACGTTTTCTTTGTGGGCACCTCTGTTGTTTCCTGCCTGTCTTGGCTATTGTAAACAATGCTATAATGAATATGGAGGTGCAGATATCCACTACAGGTAATGATTTGATTTCCTTTGGGTATACCCAGACGTGGATCTACTCTCTCCCATGTTAGTTCTATTTTTAATGTTTTGAGGACAGTTCATACTGTTTTCCATGGCAGCTTCATCCTTTTACATTCCCAACCCCGGTGCACAGGGCAGAGCTGGCTGAGCTCTCTGCTCAGGGCTCAGTGCAGGCAGGAACGCGGTCTGAGCCCTGGTCTCTGTGAGCTGTCCTCCCTTCTCCATCTCTATCTGCCCTCCAGGGATGAGCGATTTTCTCAGCAGTCCCCATGAGACAAGACTCACGTTGGCCTTCTGGGAAACACCGTGCAATGCACAGTGAGCTAGATTTCCACTTTGGGCTTTGTTCCCCCCTGGAGAAACCGTAGGCCTAGGAAGCCCTCAGTCTGTATTGGGCTGGTCTAGAGGAAAGCAAGGTAGTCAGAGAGTAGCTGCTCCCCTGACCCTTCACAGGCGGTCCTTCTCAGTCTTTGTGGTCCAGGGGGTGCCTGAGCTTCACTCCCGGGTTCTGGGATTTCATAATGGTGTCTTATCTATGGTCATGGATAGATGGCCTTTTTGTGAGGAAGACTGAAGTCGGGAGCGACCTATGCTGTCACCTTGAGAATGTCACTCCCTCTCGGGAAATACTTTCAACTCAATATGCTATAAATATAATTCTTAATCCTCAAGCCAATCCTGTAGAAATAGTGTGTGTCGCGAAGTCGAACAGAGACAGAGTCCGTGGAGATTATTTATATCAAATTGCTAAATTCAGCTCATTATGCTGGAATGAGCAAAAACTAAGTTCATTTTCCAGCCTTCTTCAATGAGATGGCCCCCCCCATAGCCAGTAATTTATACAAATGATATAAGATTTTAAATTATCAGTAAATTCTATTGTGCGGTTGCAAAGTTGCTGAGTAAGAGGCAGAACCTGTAATTAAGGCAGGATTGCATTTTAAAACAGCCCCCGTAAACACAGCACCGAAGGGCCCAGGGAGGCGGTGAGGCCTACATGCTCCCTGTGAAATATGGGGGCCCCTCCTAGCCTCCTGCTCACAGACAGCAAATTCTGAGTTATTTCTGCCAGAGGTGTGGTCCCTTCCCATCAGTTCAACCACGTTGAACTGCAATCTATCTCCCCTGCAATCAGGAGCTCCCATGTATGAGGCTCCTGGTTCATGGAGCCTTTTGGAGTCACAGAATAAGTGTGGGTGACTAACCCGCCTCTGGGGACATCAGAGTCATGCCATGGGCCCAGGAAATGTTCAACAACTGGCAGAGAGGGAGCCACCAGTGCTGGAACTGAGACAGGGTCGCTGTAGTCAGCAAGGCGTGGCTGAAGTGGCCTCCCAGAGCCGAGGGGCACCAGGCCCATGCCGGGCTCCATGGGCAGGATGTGTGCAGGGGCCAGCAGCTGCTCGGTGCCAGCACAGGTGGAACAGCTGCAATGAATAGGCCGGAGAGCCACCTCAAAGGCACACTGTGCCCAGCCTCACACACATGGCCTCGCTGTGGACAGCTGAGAAACAGCAGCAGCAGTAGCAATAAACAGCCCGCCCGACCCAGGCCTGGGTGGGGAAGGACAGAATGACCCCCCATTGTGCGGAGCAGGGCAGCAGGCAGTTACCCAAGGCTGTCAACGGCAGCTGCAGCCACCAGCCAAAAGTCATCCTTACATGTGAGTCATTTGGCCAGGGGCTTCTGGGCACACGGGAGTTCTTTCTTCACTCACTCAGGCTAAGGGGCGTCTCTGAAGTCCCATCAGAGTGTATCTGTAATGGGGATACAGGCAGTCCTGCTGTGTTCCTCCGCTACGTGACTCTGTTACGATGCCATCCAAGTCTGCACAGCCCAATGTCACCGTTAACCACCTCTGACAGTCCTCCAGCTATGGTGGTTATATTCCCTCTTGGAGTTCTCCCGCCATGTAACTCCACCCAAATGCATCCTTGGCTCTTTCCCCAAAGTCAATGTCTCCAGGGGGACTGGACCTCACAGATGGGTTCATGTTATTTCCCCTCTTCCTACCTTAAGGGAATGGTGGGAGTTTGTAGGAACGAAGCACATGGGCACCCCACCAGTAAAATCTTACTTTGAATTTGTTTGGTTCTCTCTGCGAGGCTTCCCGCCCTACTTCTCGTCCCCATGTTATTTATATTAACACTCACAGCTCTGTCCCCTGACACTGAATGGGCTGATGGCAGCTGGAACGCTTGCTGTTACCCTCCAAGCTCATCAGATAATCTTCCCTCAGTCCATCACCATGTGTTCTTCCCTGGTGTCATCTCCAAGGGCACCAATGGTGGTTTAGGACACATTTCTTAGACCGAGGAATTTTATGTCTAAATAACTCCAATCTTGTCTGACCAAGCTGGGGATCCCGGGCAGTTCTACAGCCACCTGCCCCAGGTTAAGAGAGCCCATCCATGACGAGCATTCGGAAGAAACTGGGCTGGCTCCTCGGGACGCATGATCCTAATCACAATGAGTGAATGTCTAGGATAGGGTAACAAACTCACCGCTTAGTGGTATTTCTAAAATAGCACTAGATGTTGGAAAAGAAAAAGAAATTAACTTCTCCCTAAGGGATTAAGAAAAAAAAAAAAAAGATGGGTGAGCAAAAAGCCTCTAGTAGTACATACAGAGCTTCTAATACCCTTCCACAAGTTTCTCATTCCTTTCTCGTTGCTGAATTTCTCACTACTGATCCTCGTCTCTTTTAAAACCCGGGCGTTTTTTTACTATCTTTATTTAAAGCCCTCCCTTCCCTCACTTGTTCTCTTCGGGCACAATAGCAACAATCTGAGTATTTCCGGACTGTCTTTCTTCATCTCTGCATGTGCCTAGTTCACTCTCTGAGAAGCCCGATCGCATTTCGTGAGGAATAGTTTAATGATTGTTGCTAGAGCACCAAGACACAAAATGAACTCCTGTTCTTCAGAAGTGTCACATGCAAACAACAGGTCCCAAAACCTGAGAGCTTACTGGTAGTTTTCTGTCTGTTTAACTGCAGTAAACTCTACAGAACATAAAACTTGCCCATCATAGCCCTTGGTGAGTGTCCAATTCAGTGGCATTAAGTACTTTCATGATGTTGTGTAGCCGCCACTGCTCTCTATTTCCAGAACGTTTTCATCAGATACTCTGTCACCACTAAACAAGTCCCCTCCCCCAGTCCCTCTTCTTTCCGTTGCTATGAATTAGCCTCATCTGGGTATCTCATGTAAGTGGAATTATATGATATTTCTTTTTTGTGACTTGCCTATTTCATCTAGCACAATGTTTGTAAGGCTCATTCTGCTATAGCATGAAATCAGAATTTCCTTCCTTTTGTGGCTGAGTGATATTCCATTGTCTGTGCCTACCTCATTTTCTTCATCCACTGGTCTGTCGACAGATCCTCGGGAAGTTTCCACCTTTTGGCTATTGTGAATAATGCTGCTCTGTCTGGTTGCTTCTGGGGGATAAACAGCTCGGTTATAACTGGTATCTGTATCAGATACTGAGAATTTTCTGAGAAATGTTCCACCTCACTCAAAGTACTTGGACTCCTCGACTGTGCGCAAGTACTTACTAACTCAGCTCTACACAAACTTAAATTGCAGAAGCTGGTATAAATGCAGAGAACACCACCGAATTTACATCAAGATGTATTAGTTACAGTCTCACAATCCTGTGACTTTGGGATGTACCCAGTATTGTAACAAGTAATATCCAGACATTACACGTAGGCCCCGACTGTTCTACCTAACAGTGGGTACATTGTTTGGGTAGAAATATCCAATTTTTTGTGAGGATTATGATTTGCCATGCTGTATCCTCAATTTGGCATTCTGTAATAGTTGTAATGTACATCAGATATGAAATACATATTCATATTTAGAAATTATAACCCAATTTTCCAACAATGATCACTTCTTTCTGTTGGAGTCATTCGATATTATTATTTTAATAACTATGTATGATGTCAGATGGGTACTAAATTTATCAAAGTGATCACTCCATAATTTATATAAATGTCTAATCACTATGTTATATACCTGAAACCAATACAATATCGTAGGTCAACTGTAATTGAAAGGTTAAATAATTTTTAATGAAAAGTTATTATTTCTGAACTCAGGAATTTTTCTTCTCTAAAGCCATATCAGATTTCATCAGTCATGAGTATATAGGCAATTTTTATTACAGTCTTATCTACGTTCCTTATCTGCCTCCTCTCTGTCTCCTTCTCCCCTCCCCCCCCTCCATCCTGCACCCCTAGCAATGGCAAACTGGGTATATTTGCCCAGATTCCCTCCTACCTGAAACTCTCCTGGGGCATGAGATATAGACATATCTGAGGCTCATTCAAAGTCAGGATTATGACCTGGGGAGCTTTGTGCTGGGCTCTGGTCAATGAAAAATTCCCCACTGGAAAGAAATGGAAAGTCTTAGCAGCTGAAATTTCAGGCTCATTGAGTATAGGGCTTTTGCTTGAAATTCAGCAAAATTTGTGCTGCAGACAATGTAAAAATTTGCTGAAAGTGGTGAAATAAGGTAATCGGTTCTCAGACATGCACTTACCCTGTCAGTTTAGGGAGCTGAAAACAAAATGTGTTACAGGTGGTCTCCCTAGTGGTGACAGAGGCCTCACCTGACCCAGTAAGCCTGCGTGCACTGGGATTAGAGTGCAGGTGGGCAGTGCCTATGAGTTGGAGAGAGAATGGGAGATGAACAAGGCCAGCGATATCCAGAATAGCCATCTAATGCCAAAGCCACTCCTGATTTGGAAGTCACAATTCTGATTAAAATTCAGGGTCACGAGTCATGTCTTCCCTTACTCTGTGCCTAAACCCAGCCGCTTCCCCTCCCCATTCTCCTGGCATTGACCTCGTATAGTATAATCATAAACTCATAGCTAACTCATTATTGAACTAAGATGTTCCAAGCACTATTTCACATCACGTCACATCGATTCCATGAGAAAGTTATATTATTTTCATTCCCCAGTGAGGAAACTGAGGCTCAATGAGATTGGCATATCTGTGGTTACAGAGCTCATGAAAAGCACAGGTAAAATCCAAGCCAGGTACACCTCACTCCAGGGCCGGCTATCCCAATCCACATGTTTCCCTGTGGTTGGGCACTGTCTCCAGGGCTTGTTACAACTTAAAGACCATTGGCAATGGCTCCATGGGTGTTTTGTATGGCAGAACACTCATCAGCCACTAGCTTTAGGTTTCCCTGGGCCTTCCCCTGATGGCTTCACCCCTGTGTTGACATCCCCAAGTCCCTAGGACATGACTAACTTCCTTACCAGAGATTGTTCATTTTTGTTTTATGCCAACACATTTCGTGTCTATCTTAGTAAGTTTTCTGGGTAGGTGCTGAGAAGGAGAGCCCCACTGGCTCGACCTTGTCGACCTTCACTTGCTCCAGTGTCAGGCACACAATGTTTCTTGAATGAATGAATCCCTCATTCTAGAAGTTACCTAAAAAAAAAAAAAAAAGAAAGAAAAAATTTTAAAAAGCCAGACGTGCAGCTGAATGGAACACGTGGGATGAGCGAAACCACACTGCTCGGTGGAGAAGAAAAGGCATCAACTTACCTGACCCCAAAGTCCTTGGCCTTGGCCTACTCCCAGGACTGGCTGCAACCAAAACTGGCCGCTTAGTTCTCACCACTCAGTCTCCCTCCCTGCCTCTCAAGTTGGGCTGTGGAATTGGAACCCGGCAGCGAAGGCCTGGAAACCACTGAAGTTTCACCTCACTCCTCACACACCTGGTCTTCTTCACTATGGAAGAGTGGGAAGACCAGCGCGCACTGTTCCCCTGAGCTCACTTCCTGGAGCACAAGTGGAAGTATTGTGTGTGTGTGCCTGTGCGTGTTCACACACACACACACACACACACGTTTGTAAAGTGGGGACAATGGAGTTATTATTATCTAATATTTGCATTCTGCTTGCAAAAGCAAGTGGTTTTGTCCCTTCTTGGAGTTGGAGAAAGAAACTCATATCAAGGTTAAGGGCAATCTTTTGACCTGTCGCTTTGTGGGTGGCCCAAGAAGGGACCATGACCCAAGGCTTCCCAGAAAACCAGGGAACAAATAGGAAGGTAGGAGCCTCTGCTGAACTTAAGCTCCAGGCCCTCCCGAAAGAGGCCTGAGGCATATTTCTTCCTCGGTTAATTAAGCATGGACAGGGAATTGATGGGAAAATGTGCGGCAACCAAGCAGCCATTTTCCATTTTTTCTTACCTATGGCCATGGCACAGGAATGTGGTGGGAGCAGGGTGTCCATAAATAGTCTGGCTCTGGCTTCACAGAGACAATCCCTTTCACCATCACAGCTTTAGCATGTGCTGGAAATGACAATGCCATCCAGTGTCAATAGTTCCAGGGAGACCCCTCATTCCTAGTTACAGCAATAAAACCGCTGGTGGGTGGTCCTTGCTTCTGGTTGTCTTCATTATCATTTCATTGTGCTTCTGCGAGGCCCGGTGCACTGTGGGACTCTCAGGCATTTTAAAAGCCTTTCATGTGTTGGAGTGGCTTGACATTCATATTTATACATCTCGCTTGTACGGCAGCAGAACCTCCATTCTTGAGATCTTCATCCTTTGTGCGTTCAAGGTCATACCCCATCCAAGTGGGGGTTGTAATATACCCTGGGAACATCAAGCCATCATAACTCAAATCTGCAATCCAGGTGCCTCTTGGCTGTTTAAAGCTCTCTGCCTCTTGATTCAAAGAGAAGCCTCGAATAAGCCTGTAAAACGAAGAAGCTCTTCAAGTTTGCCTGAGCAACTTCAAAATGTTTACTTTGGAAAATGTTTCCTTTAAAAATATATATTCTTTTGATGCGGCATTTGTAAACAAAAGCGGGCTTGCCTAAATCTGAAACCTGTGAACTGCACGCAACTCCTTTTCTCACTTTATATGGCGGGTCATCGATTCTGCTCAATTCTGTTGATGAAGGGTCTCTCATTCCTAGACCTTCACCTTCATCCTAAGCCTCTAGTCTTGTTCCTCTTTATTCTGTCCTCTGTAATGTTACCAGAATGATTTTCCAAAAGAGAAGCCTGATCATGCTAGGTTTCCCACAGCCTTCAAAGTGAATGGCAGCATCCTTAGTATAGCCTAGAACAATCTTTATATCTTTGTCCCTGCTTGCCTCTGCTTCTCCCAGGCACCTGCCCTCCAGCCAGATCTCTGGCAGGGCCTCCTTGCTCTCTCACACATCCAACCCCAGCATCTGTTTTTTTCAGGTCTGGGATTTCATTTTCCCTCCTCTTCTCTTGGCTAACTTCTATTTCTCTTTGAAAACTCAGCTTAAGCATCTTTACCTTGACCTTGACCTGCACCCACCCTGCCTTGACATGTTCTGCCTACTTCCCAGGCAGCATGGCCCTCGAAACTGTCACTGATGATTTGCTGGTCTGTGTTTCTCACTGACCACGAGCTCCATGACAGCAGGAATGACGTCTCTTCTTTCTCTGGATCCCCATGGATTCCACAAGGCTGATCCATAGAGAATAGACAAGTGATTGTTGAATAAATATCAAATAAATTCCACTAAATCACACTTGAAATACTCTTTCAAGGTGATGGCACACATCAAGAGTCTGAACCCACCAGAGCAGTAAGTAGCTTCTCATCACCCCTTGACGTTATGTGAGGAACAAGTGAAATTCTAAACGGAAGGCTGACAGGTGCCGTGGGACGACCCAGCGTACTCAGGCAGGAGGCACGTTGTTGCTTCTCACCTGCGGCTCGTCGGGCGCTCCCTGCCCGGGCACACGTTGGTTTGCGTGCTTGCGTGCTTGCATCGCTAGCGGGCCATGTCCTCTTAAAGAGATGAGCTGTAGCACCAGGCTCCTCCAAGGCCACCAATGGATCACATGAGCATTCCATACCCAATGGCAGAATGAGTCACGTCGAGACCCTCCACAGCCAGGTGGAGATGGTATACTCAGGGGGTACCCTTTAAATAGAACCTCCCAAGGTTCGCAGAGGTACCCTAACTGGTGAGTTTGTGAAAGTCAAAAGCTGTTCTTCCTCGCTTTCCGAGACTGGGTTTAAGGTCAGGTTGGGTGAAAAGAGAGCAGATGAAGTGGAGTTTGCTCAAAGCACATTCGGAGGATTGCCCTCCCGCCCCTCGCACTGCCCCCTGGGGCTTCCCAGGTAAACCGCACAAGGCTTTCTGGCGACCTTTTTCTGGCCTGTAAGTGGCCTTTGTTGAAGCGTTAGATGGATCTTTGCAAGATTTCCCACAATTTGTTTCAAGCATTCACTGTAGGTGGCTTCCGGAACTTGAAGCACAATGCGAACGACAGGTCGCCTCCCTCCGTGTACCATACCCAGTATCAGTTTTCTATTCAAATAAGACGGATAAGGCATGGTTCTTGAACAGCCGCCAGCTCCCCAGAGAGGCCCCAGGTACACCGGAAATGCCTTCCAGGGGTCCCTCCTGGTGCCTTCCAGAGCGTGGCCCCAGACCTGTTCCTGCCCACAGAGACGGACCCTCCCAAACACCCTTCCCAAGACACCTTTTCTAGGATTCCACGGTGGGGCAGGAAGAAATCGGAGAGTTCTGGCTTTTTTTTTAAGCCCAAGGATGTGAACCACCAAGTCCCTCCTGCAGTGCAATTGTCCACCTTCCCCAGCGTGTGAGCAAACTCTGACTCACTTCCCCTCCGGGAGGATTTCCTCCTGCACCAAGTCCCCGTGCAGAGGGATTCTTTGCATGCCTTTGCCATGACCCCACCTTCTTCACTTTGTATTCCTGAGTTTTCTTAAGCCTTACTGAAGGTGTTTCCAGCCTCATGACACCACTTCCACTGCTTCTGGAATTGTCCCTCCTGGCCTCACCCCTCCTGGGAGGGGGAGGTCCCTGGGGGTTAGTCACCCAGCGTGCCCATGGGCTTCACTCTCACTGTGAAGGAAGCCTCATCTCAGAACTCATGCCCCACCCTCGCCCTCCCACACCCCCAGCCTGGAGCAGACCCCCAAACACGCAGAGTTCTGTGTCTGCAGGAGGCATCCATTGTAGCTGGTGTCAGTCTGAGCCAAAGCTGCACTTTGGAAAAAGAGCAACCCAAGTTTATCAAAGTTCACAGGAATATACCTCTCCTGATCATGAACTTTAAGCATTCTCACGTGGCTGGTGCCCAGTTCAACTGTAGACCTTACTAAGGTCTCCCAAAGTGCAGTCACTGCTCTCCAAACACCTGCTCTTGCCAATTAATCGTCAGGAAACACAAAACACATCAGTTAGACATACGTAGATATATCCACGGTCTGTTCATCTTTCACCCTGAGCATTGTAGGGTGGTCCGCTGGGTGTTTTTTTGATGTTTTTCATTAGTGTGAGAAATACTGAGGAGAACAGTCACATTAAAGAAGCGTGTTTCTTTTACTAAGCCATAGAGCACTTTTCTGTGATAGATAAGAAAAAACATAATCTTAGCTTTTAGTCTCTTAGCTATCTAATATTCTAATTAAGGAAGACAGGGAGAAATCCTAGAAAACAAACAAATGGAATCACTTCAGGTGTGCCTGCATGCCCCGAGGAAAGACAGGACACTCTAACAGAGAGCGCCTGGGGATGGGGCCTGGAAGCAGGTACTGCTTGAGCAAGGGCATGAGAAAGTCCTTCCAAGAAGGGCCATGGGAACTGAGGCACAAATGAGAGGGAGGCTGGCACACAGAGATCTAAGGGACAAAGACTCTACGCTATCAGGATGAAGATGACAATGTGGCTGAAAGGACCATGAGGCTGGAGCAGAGATAGCAGTAGGAAAAGGGGGTTCCGGGGGAGATTAGAGGGGAAGGCAGCACCCACACCATGGTGGCCACTTGGAATTTCACTTTAAGCCTAACTGAAGACATCACAGAGCTTTAGGTAGGGGAGTGGCATAATCTGATTGATGCTTTAGAAAAATTACTTCATCTGCCCTGTGCAAGATGGCCAAGAGGGGGTGGGAAGAGAGGTAGGGAGACAGTTCGGGTGAGAGATGATGGGACCTTGGACCACAGTTGTGGGAGTTGGGATGGGGATGCAGTCAGTTTAGGGTTGTATTTTAGAAGGAGCACCACTGGGACTTACTCGTGGGTTGGGTATAGATTTTGAAGAAAGTAGAACGATCAATAATGACTCCAAGGTCCTCAATCTGAGCAGCTGTGACGCCATAAACTGAAAGGGGAAAGCTTCATTGTGATGGAGTAGAAGTGACCAGAAAGAAGGGAAAAATCAAGAGTTTAGTGTTGTGAGATGTCTGTTCACTGTCTGAGTAGGGATGTTAAGTAAGCAGATGAACATTTGAATCTGGAGCTGAAAGGAATGTCAGAGCTGCATAAGTAAATAAAATGGTCAGCATGTAAAGAGGTCTTCAATCTATGGGACTGGATAAGATTGCCATGGGACAGTGAAGATAAATTAGAAAGTCAAGAACAGAGTCCTGGACACCCCAACACAAAGAGAGAAGTGGACAGGAAGAGCCATCAGAAGGATTTAGCCTACAGCCAATGAGGTCGGAGGACCACCAAGCTAACATGCTGTCCTGGAAGCCCAGGGGAAAAAGTATTTCACAAAGATGGGTAATGACACGTACCAAATGCTGCTGAGAGGTCCAGGAGGAGGGCAGAGAACCGATTCACAGCTTTGGAACTGACAACCTTGAACAAAGCCATTCTGTTGCAATGAAGGGACAAATTTCAATTGGACTGGTTTTAAGAGAGACTGAGAGGCAAGAAAAGGAAAACAATGAGTCATAACAATTATTTCAAAGAATTTCCCATGAAGGGAAGCACAGAAAAGAAGTTAAACGTAGAATGAGAAAAGGTGTCAAGGCCCTTTGCTATTGATTCTTGTTTGTTTGCTGATGCAAATGAATATAAGAAATTAAGGAAGAAAGAGATATAATAATTGCAGGAGCCAAGTCCTTGAGAAGAACACAAGAGATGAGCTTCAGATCATAAAGAGAAGAGCTGGCCTTAGAAACAAGCAGGGATGCTTCAATCTCAATGGATGCAAAGTAATTTCAGCTCAGTGGCTTTCAGCTTTTGAGTTCCAGCAAAGAATAAGTGAATAGGTAGGTTGAGCAAGGACTGGAGTTTTAAGGAGCATGCGTGCTCTAGGAAGGAAGAGGCACAGTTTAACAACTGTGGGCATTTGCAAAGAAGTGTTTATGCTGCTGGACCAGGAATCTAAGCTAAGAAAGGAAGTGAGGATGTGTGTGTGTGTGGATGGTGGTAGCGGTGGTAGCGATGGAACAGTGAACAAGCAGAGGTGGGCCAATGAATGGATTGTCAGTCACGCAAGCACCACAGTGCTGTTAGAAGGAAAAACAGAACATTCACAGGGAAGATAGGGGGTGGTGGTCAAAGAGTAAGATGCCTACACGTGAGATTTTGGGAAGTTTGTGCAGATGTTAGTGCAGTTTGTTTTAGTGATAAGGTCAAGGTTGTTGCAGACCTCTAGAGATCTTTGGAGCAACAGAGATCGAGGAACTAAGGCCAGGTGGTACCTGGGTTATCAATGTCATGATAAAGTCGCCATGAACAATGACGGTGGGAACTGGGGTCAGTGAGCAAGGTGCCAAGCTCATCTCTGAATTACCAGGAGACACTGAGAGGTCAGTAGACTCCAGAAACAAGGAGGAACAATCAGTCGTGAAGGAGGTTTTGAAGAAGGAAGGAGGAAAGGCCAGTCATTGCACCTCTGGGGCTTGTGATATGTAGGACGTAGAATAAAAATAGCTTCCACTTTGAGAGCTTTGAGGAGAGCAGGGGCCTCAACACCACCAGGGGTCCATGAAAGCAGGAAGTCCAGATGGGAACTTTCAGATGGGGAAAGAGGAGAGAAAGCATAAACAAGTTTGTTAATGTTCACTAAGACATACTCCAACCCTCTGCTCCAGTCTCCTCAGAGCTGTCTGCGAGGGAGCCACAGATCGTCGCAACTTTCCACACACAGGTCCTGCCTCACTTGTGTCAGGTGAGCCCTAGGACCAGGGACCCACAGCGTCCATTGCTCATCACAGTAGAGATGATGTATCCAGGAGATCAAATGATTCTGAAAGATTTATCACTGTAGCTGTGCTGCAAGGCTGCCACACCATGCTGTAATGTGGGACTCTCGAAACACAACATGCTGTCACTCAACCAAACGCTGCCCACACTGAAGGGGAAGGCCCTGGGGAATGCTGGGGGCCTGACAGCACACTCTGACCACGCCTCTCTCCTGGGACTGATCCTAATCAGCTGGACTCCAATATAAATAATCAAATAATCCTGTTATCCACAAGACGAAACTCCAAAGCTATTAGATTTGAGGCCAGAAAAGTTCAATGTTCTAGAAAAGTTTTGAGCCCATTTAGTAAAGAGGACACTTAAATCTTCAAGATTATTCCTCTTGTTTTGTAATGTTTTTATGAAAGTAATAAGTCACTGCTCATGCAATCATAAGGTCAGTACGCTCAGATCGTAATGTCTGTGATAAGTCCCTGAAAGGAGACGTATTTCAATAATAAGTTGGAGTGAAGATTTCATAATATTTTAAGTCGACATAACATTTCCAACCGACATCAACCACTTGGCAGAATTTTGAGGAACAGTTGGCTCTCAGGTAGAGTATACAAAGTTTTCGTGTAGGGGAAACTGTTCTGTCCAAGGGTAGTAGTTTAAAAATGGGCTTCCAATGGAAGTGATTTCAATGCAATCATTGCATATACACACATCACTGATTCTGTTTCCTTAATTAAATTAATTGATACATTCAGGCAAATGAGTGGTCAATTCAGTCAAATATTGGATTTTTAAAAGTCTCTGATTATTTGATTCAAAGGATTTGATCACTTGAGTCCAAATAGACACACCATCTTGGAGGATTCTGCTTGCTCAATAGGGGTCATTTACATAAATTAGATTAGACTTATTTAGACTAATTGAGGGAGTTTGATGATATTTAATATGTTTATGAGAACTCCTGCTATTTATAGAAAGTGACAAGATACCAGAAGAGGGAACTAATATTCATGGGTTACTGACATTTGTAATGATTGAAAAAAGAAAAACAAGGTTCAGTGAAGTTTACTAAGTCCTGATGAGCTGAGAACGCACAAATGCTAAATTGCATGTTTCCTGCCATTAGTTAGTCATAGCTCCATGGGATTAATGCCCTCTTATAGTACTTTGGTGCTGTTTGTTAAAAGTACAATAGGCAACACTAAATACCCCTATTTGCTGACAGAGCCCTTTCCTACTTCTGGATATATTAGAAATTATTTTTTTTAAATACTTCCAGAAGCTTTCAGCTCAAGGACATAGATAACTTGGGTGACTTTGGAGTCACGTGACATACATCATCGGAAAAATTCAGGGTGGAAAGTTTTTCTTTTCCATGACCCAATGGGTATACAGAGAGGCATCCAAGAGCCATTGGAATTTAGGGGGGAAGGAGCAGCCAGGTGAGGACTTCTAGGAAAAGCCAGCTTTTCTGGATTAGAAACAGAACTACACTCATTATTCTTAAATTGCACAAAACATACCCTAAGCATTGATTAACCAAGATCTCTGAGTTCTTTGTGTGTTTGAAAGCCATCTGCCATTTTTTTTTTATAGTTCCGAATAGTGTGTAGGGAAGTTGTTTATTTTATCAATATGTAAGGCTTTGATATCGGCATGTATCTCTTTTAACTTCATAGCTTTCTTATTTGAGGGCATACAAAAAGAATAAACCAATGGTTTTCTGCTCTGGTTTAGTTTCACAGCGTGAGGAAGCAATATGCCTCCCTGAATTAGTCATATAAAGGTTGAAATCCTGTGGAGTTTTCTCCTCTTATTAAATGAGGATAATCATCCTTAAGTCAAGGTTTTTTGTTTTGGTTTTTTTAATGAGGATCACCTAAGATAGTGATTTGCAACCGGGGTACCACAAGAATATTTGAAACATGCAACACCTGACTATGTAGTCAGAGACACAGACTCTTTTCTCTTAGATTGTCAAATTAAAAAATGACAACAAGCCAACACAATAGCCATCCAGTGTGAATGCCCTGTCCTGAACCATAAATATATCGTTCATATAATACAATTACATCTTACTGGTCACGTTGCATAATAAGGTTGTCTGACTGGTTAATTCTTGGGACCAGAAATCCTTATACACAAGTATAAGCACCTGATTTTTTAAAAGGTCACTTGGGAGCAAAAAGAGTAGGTAATTACTAACACTATTTTTTTTAATCAATCAAAATTATACCTATTTTTGTCAGATCAGGAAAAAACCTGCTTTTGGGTGAGCGGCAGAATGTCAGTAATTAGCCTACAGGAGACGCACAAGGTTGAAAACCACTGCCCTAGGAAAAACAGGCCCCGTCCCTAATGCATGGCAATCACTCAGTACATGCAGGAATCACCAGGATCCGCATCTGAAGCCGTCTGTCACACTACTGCCACCACCTTCCAACTAGTGCACCTTTTAGGTCTTAGATCTAATGCCACTTCCTCGGATAATCCTTCCCAATCACTCTGCAGCAACTCTCCTTACCCCACAAATCCCTTCATCGAGTGACTGCCTTATTTCCCTCACAGCACTATTACTGTCTAAAAGTCTCCTGTGATTTGACAATTGTTTCATTTCCCATCCTCCCCCGTGACAACGTTTTCTTTTTCTGTTTAGCAAATAATGGTGGTCAGTAAATAGATGCTAACAAATGGACCAACGAGGGAGTAAATGCACTCGAGAAATATCGTGAAATTCTTATAATAATCCTTAAAGCAATTTGTATTTACCTAAGAAATGGGTGTTTACGTGTGTGCAGGACATCATCTTTTAGTGGATCAAAGTGGTTTAAGAAATCAGCAGTGACAAGGTTTCACAGTGCTGAGAAAATTGAATAGGCCTGAGGTTCAGGGAACGCTAATGCAACTGATCTGGCTTTGGTATCTGTGCTCCATTCAGACTACATTCAGACTTAATGTTCACCCTTCCTTCAGCCATGGTGTAACCCCTTACTCCTGGGGCAGTAATATGGAGCAGGAGAGAAGATGAGAAGACCTTTGTCTTGTGTGTTCATTTCCTCAGGGTCTGACTCATTAAAAAGACAAAAGATATGGAAGGTTTCACTGATCTGAGGAAGTCTGAGCTCTCCCGTATTTCTGTCTCTCCAGGTAGTCACACAGCTCATCCTGGGGAAGGGAGAGAAGTTAACACACAACTGGCCTCTTTCCAATCTCCTTCGAATGGAAGTTCATGGAAAGACGCATGGACATGTGGAGACCCATCCTCAGAAGGCCACGTCTCCTGTCCAAACACACACTGACCTCTGCCTTTTCAAAGGCAACATTTGATCCATTAATGTTCTCCAGTGTTGGTCTCATAAAGCATTTGGATGGGCCCTTCTTCACAAATGAATAAAAATGAGTAAAGTCCTCAGAATCAAAGGAAAGCCAGGACTGGCTTCCAGAAGCACGAGGCAACCCAGAGAGTCCATCTGTAGCCAAACCATGCAACAGACCCAGACACAGCTCAGGGGCTGGCAACAAGTCTGCCCGCAGGATCTGCCAAGGAGCCAGATGCTGTTGCTTCCAAAGCTTGGCACCAGGGCCCCTGATTGCCATCCAACAAAGAGGAAAAATAGGAATGATATAATGTGGTGGGTTAAAACACATCCCACCTCAACCTTTTTTATTACTCACTGAAAAAAAATATGGAAGATATTTATGGGAAAGTACCAATGTTTTTGGAAATATTGTGCATACATTAGCTACAACACCATTTTTGCCAAATGGGAAATGTATTTAAAATATGCAGCCTGCGTCTGTCTAAAAATAAATTGTCATCTTTTCTGATCAATGTATATGTCCAGGATATGGAAATGACTCTGCTAATTGAGGATGCTGTCAACCAGTGCACTTGTAAGTTACCAAGAAGTAAAGTTGTGAAGAAGT
The DNA here is from genome assembly GCA_007922815.1 of Macrotus californicus. NCBI lineage: Eukaryota > Metazoa > Chordata > Mammalia > Chiroptera > Phyllostomidae > Macrotus > Macrotus californicus. The sequence goes on from VMDR010004210.1 coordinate 17,481, forward strand.
CTGTCTGTGGAATGTGCATAAAATAGCAATTAATGTTGTTGTCATGTGAAGTGAGTTGAAGAAAGATTGCGCTTTGGAAAAGAGGATCTATCCAATGAAGGTGGAGTGTTGAATTGCATGGTTATATAAAGTATTAGGAGTTATGTTAGGTTGGGTGAGATAAGATGTTTGTGACAAAGGAGAATGTGGCAAAGAATGGTGTTTGCCAAGGCTCCGGGCTGGTATTAATAACCTACTATATATGACACAGTGCTCGGCAAAGCACTGGTATGCAGTGAAAACGTATTGTCATTCCTCTTCATCTGGGCTTTAAATTAGCAAATTAATGTCACTTCCGATAATACTTGGGAAATGGCTATTGTTCTGAGCGTGACTCAGAATTCCACATCTAAAAATCAGAAAAGGAAGGTAGAAAAGAGGTCGTGTGGCCGGCAAAGAAGGGAGATGACAGGTGTCACCGACACCAGCATGCTTCCGCTTTCCCTGGATTTGCACTCACCTGAAACCCCACCGTCAAAGTCTCTGCAGGCTTCGGCAGCGCGCGCAGGGTCGATTCCAGGAGGCTTCAGCTAAAATGCACATTGCCTCAGCACATTATCACAGGCAGATTTGTCATCTTAGCTTGTTGACAGGCATTTGAAAACCGGGGACAGTCTGCGGGTGAGCAAGGACACCCAGGGCATCAGGTGGGGCAAGTCTGGAGCCTGATACCGACGGCCGGAGCCTTGATGACGGTGGAACCCTGGGGGAAATTCACCTTCTTCACTGCTTTGCTGGGTTGGAGCATCATTTCATTTTCCGTCTCAAAACTGAGAATCTAGGACAGACACCTAAAAAACAAAAAAACAAAAAAAGTTTTTGGTGTGAAACACAGCTGTTTAAGTTATCCATTTCAATGTGACTAATGGCAACTCAAATATTGTTTCCTCAACCCTCGGGTCACTCGTGTGAATGAAAAGAAGGCAGTTGGTTTGTATAGACAAGAAAGACCCTTCCAGATGGGAAAGATGAGATTTTTCCATTTTTTAAAGATTTCCTGCTGCTCTCACACTTCACAGGAATGCATGTGATCCCAAGACACATAGCGTTTTCAGGTCGACTTCCCGTGACCTCCTAGGGTCCCCAGACTGTTTCAGAGAATCTATGGCATTAAAGGGTAGCCTGAGAAGGCCTGGGTTCCCTGGTCGCCCACCTGCAGGACATACACACAGACACAAACATGTGTCCACAAAAGCCCTCACATACTTCAAATAAAGGGAGAGATTGCTAGACCCTCCTTGATGTTCAGATTTGGAAAGATCAAGCCACCGAGGCTCTCTTCCTCTTCACAGGGACGTCGATGCTTGGAGCAAGGCAAGTCTGTGCTCATCTCTTACCCACTGTATTATTTCTGCTAAAAGGGTAACAGGTAAGAAAAAATCGAGAAAGTGTTCGTATCTCAAATTTGACCTTCTCACCATTTGCGACATTTCTCCTTAGCCCTCTCCCCCCAGGAAGGGGCAAAGAGAGTCTTATTGTAGTGCCAGCGAAACCAGAGAGATTTTCAAAAATGCTTGTTCAACACCTTTTCAAATGGGAGCTGCGAGTCAGGCCGAGCTCAGGTCTAAAATGTTAGGATATAAACACGAATTCGTCACCGTTGCAGTCGGCAGATCCTCCGTGCCTTCCGAGTGGCAGGCAGGGCCCGTGATTTGTGTCACTACAGAGAATGATGAATCGCTGTTGAAGAGATAACAACCAGAATCACTGCCACCAAGTAATAGATCATGATCGCCCCAATCTCTTCCAAACGTTATTCACAGTGATCGGGGGCTGAGGACGACGGGACACAAATGGATATTCATCTTCACTCCCCAGGCCTCGACAGCCCAGGGTTGCTGTCTCTTAGAGTTCCCCCCGTGATTTCCAGCAATGTGATAAGCTCCAGTTATGCGCAGTCTGTCCAAAAGGGATCAAATATAAATATTTCCAAAAAGAAAGAGTGTTTCAAATCCCATCAATCACAGCCTTTGAGAACTCTGTCACTGTAGCATTCTGGAAAGGATTGCTCTGTGAGAATATGTTCCAGAAAGGACTCGCTGAAGTCAGTAAATGAGGCCGTGTTAGGGAAGGCAGAGAGGGTTAGAGGTGAGGTGGGGGGGGGCTGGGCAGAATTAATGCCCAGGAAGCTGCTGCCAAGAGGCTTTTCTACCCTACCCCCCTGACCCACAACTGGTACCCTTTCTCTAAAGCCTACCATGTAACTGCTATGTTGTCCTTCTTCACCTTGGCTTCCCCACTGTACAAATTAAAGAAGTGTTAGTCTCCCCAGCATCCAACATATGGCCTCAGGTCGGGGCTCTGTTCATACCTTCTTAGTCCCTAGACTTATTTTTGGAGGTCTCAACCCCACTCTGTACCACATACCTATTAAAAGTTACCCACATCACACATTAGAGGGTATATATATATTTTTTTGCTATAGAAATAAATTTTGAGCCCTGGCAGGGTGGCTCAGTTGATTGAATCATCGTCCCATACACCAGAAAGGTCACAGGTTCAATTCCCAGTCAGGGCACACACATAGATTTGGGGTTCAGTCCCCAGTCATGCTGCATACAGAAGGCAACCGATCAATGTTTCTCTCTCTCTCTCTCTCCTCTCTCTCTAAAAATCAATAAAAACATATCCTCAGGTGAGGATTAAAGTAAATAAATAAATAAATGAATAAATTTTGCCATTGTAATTTTGCTTCTGAAATTACAAAAGCTCTGAGCGATTTCAATCCTGATCTCCTGGCAGCTCTTGCGTCTACACAGGAATTCTCGTAAAGAGAAAGTGCACGCATTGTTTTTGCATAACAGTGTGATTTTCACGAATACTGAATTTAGCGATGGAAGAAGGGGTCATCACACCATGTTTTGCAAACTAAATTTTTATTAACTTCAGTTCTAGGGTTTTCTTTGGGGCTAATACATTTTCAGTTCTCAAATATTTTCTCGAGCCTCTCAATACCTTGCATGGTGCCTAATGGATGGAATGGACCACCCGGGGCCTCAGGAGAAGAAAAGCCCCATGTGGGGGATTCTGTTCATTAAACCAGCATCCCACTGACCTCAGTTCCCCCAGCTCTCTGGTTTCTCTGTCATTCTCTCACAGAAGAGCACACGAAACTCATGTAGGTGCCCAAGGAAGCCATCCTGTGGTGGAAGGGATGCCGGGCACCATCTACAGCAGACATCTGTCACAAGTATGGCTCCAAAGATGCAAAGAACAACAGTCACTTTTTTGTGATTTTCCAATTTTTTAATCTCCTTTTCAATAGACCATTAACTCTTGAGGTGATGGTTTCTTCCGGCAAGAAGCTCCATCCTTTTGTCTTTCTTGTAGCTCAGCAGAGAGATCCTGGGGTTTCAGGCCTTGGACACAGTGTTTGCCACATTTCTAAACTTGGTAGGAACTAAGAGATGGTGCGCACCTCTCCTTCTCAGCTCAGTTTGAGGGGGGGGTGTCTCCCTGATTTATCTCCCCGATTTATTCTGCTTTCAGAATAGTGTGGAGAGACACTCCCTGAGATGTATTCTTTAACTACACTCTCAGTTACAATAGGCAGAACTGGGGGTTCCTCCTTCTGTCTTATCTTGTGTTTGGTTACACTGAGGGAAGTGGGGACATCAATCCCTGCCAGTGGAGGGCCCTGGATGCTGTGCCTCTCCTCTGTCATGCTGTGGAGGTGCCATCTTGAATCAAGTCCATCCTTCTTGCCTCTGGTTCTTCATCTGGCTGTGACTCTGACTAGGCAGACTTACCTCTCACATCTTCCAGTTTCACAAAAACACCTTTTGGTTTGTATTACTCAACTCCCTGGGCACTGCTACACTCAACCCAGCAGAAAGCTCATCTGAGCCCCTTCTCAGCACACAGACAGAGGACATGCATACCCAAGACAAGATCTTTCACCAAACTATGGCTCCTGACAACCAAATCACATTAAACATCCTAAAAGCAGCCCACCCTCAATGATTTCTACCATGACTTCCTTTTTCCAAGTACAGCTGACATTCAATATTATTTTGTATTAGTTTCAGGTGTCTAGCCTAGTGCTTAGATAACCACATACTTTATAAAGTGACCCCCCTAATAATTCAAGTACTCATCTGGCACCATGCATAGTTATTACAATATTGTTGACTATATTCCCTGTGCTGTACTTACATCCCAGTGACTATTCTGTAACTACCAATTCTTACTTCTCAATCCCTTCACTTTTTCACCCAGCCCCCCCCAATGCCCCTCCCCTCTGGCAACCATCCGTCTGTTCTCTGTATCTTTGAGTCCGTTTCAGTTTTGTTTGTTCAATTATTTTGTTCTTTAAGTTCCACATGTAAGTGAAATTACGTGCCTATCATGACTTTTACAAGACTCAAGATAACATTTTTATGTTGTCTCTCGGTTTTCCTCCTACGTCCCTGGTCATTGCTAGTAAGTCACCTTGTCCAACTGTCCCTGTCTCAAGGAGGCCCACCCCGACACCCTGCTCACAATTGCAACCTTCACCCCACTCTCCCAGTGTTCCTGCCCCTGACCTTGGTCTGTTTTTCATCCCTTAAATCACTTGCCATCTTTTAATTTACACTGTAATTCACTTACATTTTGACATTCTATTGCACATTTTTTAAGTCCCTCATAAGAATGTAAACTTTTAAGGTAGAGAATCTGTGTCTATTTGTTCTCTGATGTAACACAAGCCTATAGAACATCGCATGGCACGTAATTGAAACTCAACAAATAGTTGTGGAATAAGTAATTGAACAATACTCCCCCCCCCAGCCCCTAAGGTTGGGGCTTCAGTAAAAATTTCTCCTAACTGATGGTAAGTGCTAACATTTATTAAACACACCTGAAATTCTTAGGGGCCTTTCAGGTCCTTTACTTCCCAGTCAGACATAAAATGCAGCCATCTCGTTAGCTATGTAAGCAGTGCAGAAAAGAGAGAAGCTGTCCCCCAGGTGGACTCAGTGATGTTGGTGCAGAAATCGGCTGACCTGTGTCTCTGAAACCCAACCTATTAAACAAACATCCCCAATAGGTCTCCCACATCACTGAAACATGTTTTCTTTGTTTAATTGAGAATTCACTAATAACAGGAAGGAATATGACAAATTTAACAATTACATTCATTTTTCTCAACATGCTCTCTTATAGTGTGTCTGTAACAACTCACAAAGATGCCTATAAAAGAGAAGTCCACTGCAGAGTTGGAGTTCCATTGGTCTTGCTCTGCTTCGAGAGACAGAACTAAACCAAGAGGTAGGTGTCACAGGAAGTTGTCTGAGGACACTTGACCCTTGACAACACAGGTTTGAACTGTGCAGGTCCACTTATATGTGGATATTTTTCAATAAATATACAGTCTACCCTCCATATCCCTGGGTTTTCCGTTCACAGATTTTCAACCAACTGTGGATCAAAAACAGTTTTTCAATCTGCAGTTGGGAATCCATGGATACAAAGGGAAGACCGTTTGAATTGTTCTATGCCATTTTATATAAGGGACCTGAGCATCCATGGGTTTTGGCACTTGTGGGGGCACAGGAAACAATCCCCAGCAGATGCTTAGTGACGGAGGACCATAGTTACGTTTTGGGAAAATCAAAAGTTATATGCAGATTTTTCACTGTGTGGGGTGCCCCTCACCCCTGCTTTGTTCAAGGGTCAACTGTAAAGGAAGGAGGTTCTAACAATTAAACCTATTCAGAAGTGAAATGGTTGCCTTGAAGATGAAAGGCCTCAGTCTCTGGAGAGGTTATACAGGGGCTGAACACCACATGGCATGGACACTGTGCAGTCAGACAGAGTAACCTGGGATATTCTTCCTGGGCTGAGAGTCTGTGAGCCATAGATTAAGAAGGTCAGTTCCAGACCTCATTCTTCATAGAGGACAGGAATATTACCTTAGCTGGTCTATGCGTAAACAGAGGCATGGGAAAACTGAGCAGGCTACCCACATTTTTCACCATGGAAATTCATGAAAAAGAAAACACCCATGTTTCTGAATTCCATTTTCCCTTTATATCAGATATAATTAGCTTCCAAAGTGAAAAGTATCAATCAAACGTGAAGGGCAAGGCAGAAATGTTTCCATATTCTGTCTGCTGGGATAAAAAGGAATCAGCTCCTAGCAATCCAAATGCACTTTACGGAACCCAAAAGTAAGCTGAGGTCGCCTAGTAGGGATGACCAACAGTTTTTAACTACCATTCAAACGCACGGAAGATAGGGAACTGATCAAGTGAGCCAAGAAAGAGGTACTCACAGGAGTCACGAAGACTCACGGGCGAAAAGGGAGATACATCACTGTTTCTGGGCATGAAAAGCGTTGACTTAAAAACTTAAAGCTGTACAATACCGTTAGGATAATGCTTCTCAAATAGATGCTTATAGTAGCAATTCTCATCAGGCCCTTCTCTTCTAATCTCTTGCAGCATCCATGCATAATTATTTATTTTAAACCTACCTATATGCTGTACTTGTGCCTCATCAAGTGAGGCCTCTAATTCCATGTGGCATCTAAGGCCATCATTGCTACTGTCACTCACCTCCCTGCTCCTGTGTGCAGTGACAAAGGTTGGAAGATTCGAGGGAAGCTGTGTGTCTTCCGGGCTCCAGGAACTCTGAGTAACCTCCATGGTGGGAAAACAGGAAGTTGGGAGTGGCTGAAATTATATAAACTTTAGTGTCGGAACTGGAAAGGGTTGATAAAATTTGTCTCTGTTACTGTTTATATTCTAGATATTTCCAAGTGAGCCAAACACTCCAAGGCTACACGCCTCTTTGGAGTCTTTTCTTTAGGAAATCCTGAGACCTAAAAGTTTCAAAGGTTATTCCTTGTATGAAGTAGGAGGAATATGATCTACTGGGAAGATATACTGTATTTTGCCATGTATAATATGCACTCACATTTTTGTGCACAGTATACATGAGATTATTATAGCCATTATTATATCCATGGTATGTAGTCAATGGGGATTATTATACCCATTATAATGTGCATCCTTATTTTTCCCTCAAAAATTTGGGCAAAAAAGTATTTATTGTAGATGGGAAAATAAAGTACATTCTGAAGATGCCATTTGAGATAATTACTACTTTGGGGATTGATCCCAACAAGTGTCCTAAGATTCCAAATTTGAAAACTCATATAAACCCATTATTGCAAACTCTTGAAGAAAGGAGTTCTGTTCAATGCACAACTGTGCCGAGTAACGGGCTTCCTGTGTTCTCACAACCTTGCCCTCCATCTCCCCAAATGCTCTCCCTTCCCCAGGCTCTTGAGATGTGACATGGCTAGACGCCGTCTTTTGGAATCCATTTTCCCTTGAGAGGTTCATGGAAATGGTTCTGGGAAACAGTTATCTACCTGTTTGAGCTCTTCAATCAACTAACATCTCAGCCCCTTCTAAAATTAAAAAGGGACTTGCTGGAGGTAAATTGAATAATGGACATGCATTACCCCTGCCTTATAATTGGACATCACCCTTCATTAGTGACTCTCTCTGAGCTGAAAAGTACTAATCGGCAGGGTTGTCTCTCTTCACCCTATCTTCAAATGATCTCATTTTGTTCAAGTTCACAAAGTTGGCTCCCTGCTTCCTTTTATTTTTATTTTTAATTTTTTCAATTCCAGTTGACATATAATATTAGTTTCCAGGTATACAACATGATGAGTAGACATTATCATACCTTATGATGTGATCATCTCAGGAAGCCTGATACCCATCTGACACTGTACAGAGTTATTACGATATTATTGACTATATTCCCTATGTTGTACTTTACATAATATGGCTAGTTTTTTTGTCTTTGTGCATGAATATTTTTATACCTGTCCATTTGTACTTAATCTCTTCACCTTTTTTGCCCTTCTCCCCAACGCTCCCCCCATCTAGAGACCCTTACTGCTTCTTCTTGCTCTTCTGAGGCTGCAGCACAGGGCCTTGGTTACTCTCAATGCTCTGAATTTTGGAAGATGAAGTTCTGTCCTTCAAATTACTCTGGCTCTTAACTGTGACCATTTTCTTCCCATGGAGGGTATGTGTGAAAGAGAGAACTGTCTAGAATAGGGGTCATCAAACTAGAGCTCCAAAGAACTTTTTAATAGCTTTGAGGGGTCTGGCCAAGAATCTGGAAAGGAAGAGCATTCAGAGGTAGAGGGAGACAGAAGTCACGTGAATCCAAGGAGACTGGCCGGCCACCTGATTTTTTTAAATAAAGCTTTATTGGCACACAGCATGCACATTTGTCCATGTATGGCCGGTGGCTGCTCCAGGGCCACAACAGCAGAGCTAAGCAGTGGCCACAGAGGCTCGCTGGCCCGCAAAGTCCAAAATATTTACTCTTTGGCTCTTTATAGAAAGACTTCGCTGACCTGTGATCTAGAGTACAGTATGAAAGAAATAGCACTAACAGGAAGTTGAAAGAAATCAGTAACCAAGAGTCAGCTACATCTCTAATTACCTCTGTGACTTGGGACAAGTGGCTTTACCTTCCTGTATTGTCACCTGTAACACAAGAGAGGTGACCTCTGTGATCTCGAGGTTCCTCTTGAAAACTAAAACCCTGTGATCTGTGACTGGGACATGCCCTGCCATCTCCTTTCATCCAGCGCTAAGCAGACGACGAAGTGGCTAAAGGTTTCTGGGGCCGTCCTCTGCACCTATGTCAGCCCTGTCCCTCCTCACTCCCTCCAGGAACGCAGGCCTTCCCACCTCTCCTGGCTGCTGAGCCCACCAATGCCCCTTCTCGGAGTGTGCACTCTAAGGCAGGCCCTGTCTCTGTCCCCTTCCTTGTTTGTAATGTCCGTTCTCAGATACTTGCTATGTGGCCAATCAGGTAAAGCTAATAAACTAACTCTGGCTACAGCCACTCAGCTTCAAGTTATTCTCCCCATTCAGGACCATCAGGCAAAGACCTGGTTCTCCATGCCCTGTCCTTCAGTACATGAGCAGAAACCAGAAACCCCCCCAAAAAAACTCTTAAGCATCCCTTTATCAAGAATCCAAGCTCAGGTGGCTGATTCGTCCATGGAAATTCTTCGTTGAACTCTTTTGCCCAAGTTTGGGTGACCCAGTTATACCATCATCAGTGGGACAGCTGACCAGAACCTCCTGTCACTTTAGGGAGTATATCTGCAATGTGAGTTCAAACACTGCTAGGTCCCTAACCAGGCCTGAGACCTGGTGTGGGTTATGGAACCTCTCTGGTCCTCAAGTGGCCACACGTGCAAGGCAGAGATCACAAGGCCCACCTTGCAGCCTCATTTCAAAATTCCAGGCAACGGACATGAAATCCCTGGGATGTAGCAGATCCTCATTCTTCATCATGAGATTTTAAGCATGCTTACTCCCGGGTAGTTGTGGCCATCCCCTCCCTGCTGGTGGAAGGCCCTGGATGCTGTGCCTCTCTCTGAGGTCCCTGGTGGTAAGGACGTGAAAGTCACCAAGATAGCCAGGGATCTGGACTCCAATCTGCCCGAGCTCTATTCCTGTCACCTCTCTGAAGACACACAGAAATATGAGGTGGCCACCTCATGGGACAGCAACCAGGGACAATGTTCATAGGGTCCACTAAGTAACCATCGGCCCTCTATCATGACTCCAACAGTTACAGTGGTTCGCAATGTCTTGTTTAATTGTTTTCTCACTGAAATTGGCATCTGTTTTGACCTCCCGGAGTAACAGTCTAGAAACTCCTGGAGCGAGGGGCCTGGCCTTCCTCATACGTGTGCTGCATGTGCTGAGCCTGGCCCGGGGCTCAGCACATAGTCAGGGGCCAGTAATGATGGAAAGTAATCATGACTGACTGACGGGTGAATTAAATGAATGAGTTAATTGATTGGATATTGGGGAAGAAAACCTTTGAACATTTAGCCTCTTCTTTTGTGCAGGATGAGGAGGAAATGGAAGGAAAGATAAGGGGACCCTGAATGCAGAGGCTTCTGAACAGGAAAAATGGCATCCAGCAAAATGCGGCACAAGTCACAGCCCAGAGCGGCCTGACTGTGAACGGTCCAATTGTCCAAGCAGGGGCTGTCGGCACCAGTGCCCGGTCTCTGAGCTGCCAGGCCCTCCTGGGCTCGGTGTCAGGAGCCGTGCTGCTGCCGGGAGCAGTCATGCGTGTCACCTTGCAGCCCAGGCCTCACGGAGCCCTGCCAACTTACCTTCCACAGCTAGGGCCAAGTCGCTCCATCCAGCCGCTCTCCAGACCCCTGTCCTTCTCTGACATTTGGGGGATGGCAGCTCCCAGCCCACAGCGCACCGGTTCAAAGAAAACTGCAAACGCCATTCCTTTTCCTTTGGCGAAGGGAGTATTCGGGCTACTGGTGGACTGTTGGTGCATCTGAGTTGTTTACAGTTTTTGTTTATTTTCCTGTGTCTTGTAGGCCTGCCTCTATTCCCACAGGGACACCATACAGACCCCCACGTCCAGTCCCAGGACCTGCCAGGCACACCCAGTAATGCCAAGCCACAGCACACATTGCTGGGGGTGCTCCTTGCCCTTTGAGAAACCCTGAACTGAGCAGGGGCCACCCTTCCCCAGTTCATTCTCACTTACTTTGGTTCCATTTTAAATAATCTGCTCCTCCTTCTTCTGGGGAGTTCAGAACTTAAGGTCAGAATGGCCTCTGAAATATGGGACCAGTTCCTGTGTCAGCCTGTCCTGCCTCTGTGGGGGAGCCATTCCCCTGCTTTTCGGGGTGACAGAAGCACACTCTAACACTGTCCTTAAAGAAGCAAGCAGACCCTCCAGAAGCCACGTGATAACACCCATCATGACCTGTCCTTAGAGATGCCTGGTGAGTGGTCAAGAACTAATGTCAGACCCTCTGGGTTCAAATCCCACCTCTGCAGCTTGCCAGCCGGGTGACCTTGACCAAGTTGCTATTGTCTCCGTAACTCGATTTGCTCACCTGAAAAGTGGATGCGTAGACCTGATGAGCTCCCATCACCATGGGCGTACTAACACATAGCAATATTAGTTGTGATGATGAACCCTAGGCCGCTCCAGTGTCAGGGGCCTGGCCCTAATCCTTGGTGTTGACTGTTGATGGGAAATACTGCACATTCTGATCTTGACTTTGCCTCTTCATAGTTATGCGATCATGGAGAAAACAGAGCTGCGTTAATCCCAATTTCCTCTTCAGTAAATGCAACAGTCCCTATGAGGTTGCTACGAGAATCCAATGAAGTGCTGTAAATGAAGATGCTCTGTGAACACCACAAAGCTACATACCACGACATGGTGCTTGGTGATTGGGTGCCACTGTGGAGAACAGGAGATGGGACTGTTCTTTCTTTAAAAGTCTCTCCTGGGAGAGAGAACCCAGAACTTGTCCCAGGTGCAGTCTGATGCTACGCTCACTTGATAGTGAGTTCTTCTTTACGTTGCTTTAGTTGCCTAAATTGGCCCTGTGAAGGCAAGAACAGAAATGAGTCATCACCCATAAGACAAGCAGAGAGGAAAGGGCCAGGCCGGCAGGCAGAAGGCCTGATTCTGGTCCAGGTGTCCCATTAAATACCCACGTCCTCGGTACCAGTTTCTTCTTGACCAAAGTCTCCCCATCACTAAAGTGAGGACAATAAGTGCATCTTTCCTTATTCATTTGTTCCACTCCTGTTGACTGCAGCCTCTCCCACCACCTGCCCTGTATGGGGGATGGCGTGTGGGGGACACAGATCTGACAAGATGCTTATGGAGGCAGGTGGAAAGGGCTTGCCCCACCCCAAACGTTACTCACTTGCTCTACTGAGAAGTCTCAGCTGCTTTTTCCTAAAACATCCACAAATTAAATTGCTCAGAGAGCAACCTTTGGGCATCATAAACCCACAATTGCAGAGGGACCCAAGCAATATATGGGTGTCAATGGATGCCAAGGACTCTGGCAATGCCATTCTAGGGTGTTTGGTTCTGTTTTGTACATTGTCAGTGCCTGCTCGTTGGTTAATCCCACAGGGACCAGCTCTGTGAGGGAGGGACTGAGGGATGTTCTTAACAGGTCAAAATCCTGGGACGTCACCACATTGCAAGACAGCTCTAGTTTGAGGCTTTCTCCAGGGCCCTAACACTCCCCACTTGTTAAAAGGGAAAACACCCGCCTTGGTGTACCCCTTCAGTCCTGCAGAACGTGTGGGTGCCACCTGACCTCGCCCTTCTCTATGAAACAGCGGTCCCCTGCAGGGTTATCTGGCCACTGGAGTCTTTTCTGAGCAGCGGGCCAGGGAGCAGCCATATCCCTCTGGAAATCATATCGTTCCTCCTCCCTGCCTCCCCACATCCAAAAAGCTGGCCAGAGGACCTGGGCCCTGGGCCCTGGTCAGTGCCTCACCTCCTAGCCTCACCAACCTGCCACCCACACCCTGAAGGTGAATTTGGGAAATGTCCAGGCTCAACACATAGTAGAAGTGAGGAGACCTTGCCTGAAATTCTGCATCTGGAGCTCAAACATCAGCAGCAAGTACCTCTGTGGGCCATTCTAGTGGGTGGTTTGCGTGGGGGGCCAGTCATTTGCTGAATGCACGGTGTGCTGGATGCTTCACTGAGTGGCAGGGTGTGAGGAGAGAAAGCAGGATACACAAGAGGGTGGCTGGGAAAATGAGCACAGTCAATGTCCACTGCAAGGAGAGGAAACGCCCACATCTGTGCACTGCCACCAACACCGCGTGTCAGCATTGGGTGTCTGTTTCTTGGAGAACCAAGTGGTAGCAGTTAAGAAAGACTATGAAAATGTATTTGACCTGGTAATGGGACCTCAAAGAATATAACTCAGAGAAGTAGTGCAAAAGAAAACAAGAAAAGAACTAATTCTCTAACAAGAAAAAAATTTGTTTGAACTCATATAAAATGTATGTGTGGGTATTTTCATCCTGGAATAAAATTATGGAGATATTCAACCCAATGTCCACAAATAGTGGAATGACCAAGGCTAAGAGGTCATTATAGTGACCTGTTCTTTGTCCACGTAAAGAGACATGAATGGAATCTATGCTAATATATGGAAATTTGTATATGAATCACACTATGTGGACAACGCATAACATAGTGTGCTCCCGCCAATGTAAAAATGTGTCCGTGTACAATTTCAAGCCTCGAAGATAAGTTTGGAATCGGGGATACAGTTTAAACTTTAACTTTGCTTTCTTTTTCCTGCCGTATACATAAGAGCACAATAAAAATGTTGACTTTACAAAGAGAAGTGAGGGTGTGGCGGAGCAGTCAGAGACCTGGGAGGGCCCAGGCAGCAGGGAAGAGAAATAAAACTCAAACTCCAGTCACAGAGCAGTGAGGGGGGCATGGTTCCCCGTTCTTCCCACATCCCTGTGGGCCCTGCCTTACCTTCCCACTTCCACCCACTGGACAGCAGGCCACCCTCCCGGACCTCCTTCTCTTCTGAAAGGTTTGCCTTTTTCATTCATGTCTCCTTTTCTTTTAGGTGAGAAACACTGAATGTCAATGGAGCATTTCTGAGTTCCTCCCTGGGCCTTTCCCAAGTCCCTTCTCTGAAGGCCAGTCACCTGTGACAGGGCCCCTAGAGTGTCTAGGAGGTCAGACTCCACGTTCTGCAGCTCAGACTCTTTCAGAGCAAGCATGTGACATGAGAAAAGGCAAAATCCATGGCCTCAGAGTCCAAATTTGCCACTGGCAGCTGGTCTCAGGGCCCCAGATCCAACAGTGGACTCCCCTGGTCCAGCCGCAAAACATTTATAACCGCTCTGCGCAGTCCTCTGGCAAAGAAAGCAAACTGTGGGCTCAGAAAGCTAATGGCCTTGAAACTATCCATTTATCTTGGCCTTTCCCCTCCGTGTGAGATGCCACAAAAAGTGCCAGTCTCTCTCTTTCTCTCTGAAGAAGAACGGATCCAGCCAGAAGCCACTCATGCCTCACCTCTGCTCCTTCCTCCCGGGCCAGGCCTGGGGTTGAGACACCAATATGGAAAGGGACATCATCATTCTCGATCATTCAAACCACCTCCCAGAATCCTCCATGCAGGAGACAGCGCTCACCTGAGTTCTGCCTCAGAGCCTAATGTGTGTCGGCTTCTCCATAAATCTTCATAACTAGACAATGCTGGTTCCTAACGGACCACCTGCTTGGAGCCACAGGCTGGTGACAACTCTCCCAACTCGAGCTGTGTTGGCAGCCAGTGGTGGACAGCGCAGCCCCCAGCTACCTCCAGCTGCCTGCCGAGGGGAAGAGGAAGACAGCCACCCTGAGGAATCTGAGCCTTTGAAATCAATAGTTCTTCTCAGTGGCCCAGCCTCTGCTTTGGTGGCTCCCCTCACCCTGGCACAGGGACATCAGCATCCCGCTGGACCCAGCTGAAGCCAAGAGCTGGCACCGCGAGACTTCCCTTTGTTTCAAGTGCGGGCCACTTGGGTATGAGATGTCTCCTCTTCTTTTCTTCTGCAACACTCGATTGGGCTGGGCTTCAACAACAAATGCAAGGTCTGTGGCCGGGATGAGAAGGCAACTTGTCTCGAGGTCAGAGACAAACAAACAAGACAAAACCCAATAAAGAAAAATAAAATGGTTATGCTTTTGAAAAAGGCAAAGCCAGTTTTAGGACCAAAAAGGCCTTCTCCCCAATGCCTGTATCTCCCATTTCATGGAATTCATTTTCTCTTTCCTTGTGAGATCGCCATTTTCTTGATAACTTCCCTCTTTCTTTTTCTCCCACCCAAGTTTTTCCTAAACTGGATCATACCAGGGCCAGGTTCTTCCCAGATCAGAACACACCAAACCAAAGCCCCTGTATCAGTTTCCGGTGCCTTCCAGGGCCATACAAAGGAAGGACATTTAGGTGAAAATCCTTGAGGAAGAAGGAAGCAAATTAGAAGCTGATGTAATGGTCTCCCATTTGAATTGCTTATTTGAGGCTCCTTCTGTTTAGGTTATTTCTTTTTCCCTACATCTGTCTTTAAGCATGAAAATATATTATTTTCAGGTAGATCCACAGTCATATTTAAAATTCCCAGGCTGCTTTGGCTATATGAGCAGTAGATCAGTTTGTTTGCCACAGTATTAATGTGGGAAATGGCTAAATCAATCCTTCTGTATGATGTCTGAATAGGTTATTATAAGGTGCTTAGAGATTTGGCAGGCTAAGCCCCATCTTTCTTTCAAGATGTTAAGAAAATAAATGTAAATGCAGGAAACACTGCGTGTGGGGCATCTGCTGTCCAACTTCGCAATTTGAATGTTGGTGTAATATTGAGGAAAAGTCAACCACAGAGCACGAGACTAATGCTGGAGTTGATTCTCCTTCTGAACCTCTGTTCCACTGCAGTCGATCCTAAGGAACTTCAGACTGGGTCACCTTCCAGCTTCCAACCCTGTTGTTTTAGTTAAGGCTCCTTTGTCTTCTAACAAAAACTACCTTGACCTACTTTGAGCCAAGAGGGGAATTTATTAAAAAGTTACTGGGGTGTCTCCCAGAACCCAAGGGCTGTGGGACTTCTCAAGAAGTACAAAATAAGAACAGGAAGAAATTGGGGATCCACTTGCTTTTTGTTCTGTTTTCCTCTGTGTTTATTCTTTTTTTTTTATTGATTGACTTGAGAGAGAGAGACATCAATTTACTGCTCTACCCATCCATGCATTCACTGGTTGATGCTTGTATGTGCCCTGACCGGGGATCAAACCCCCAACCTTGGAGTATCAGGACAATGCTCTAAGCAACTGAGCTACCTGGCCAGAGCTGTGTTTATTCTTTACTCTGCCTTTTCACTCCCCACTGAAGGTTGGCTTGCTCCACTGCTGCTCTCCCATGGGGGAAGACAGTCCACCCAGCTTCTGAGTTTTAGAATGTTCCTTAGTCCCATCGCACACAGAGAAAATGGCCACATGTGCATTAGAATTTTACTTTGCCTTATGGTTGACATAGCAGAGGTCTTTTTTTGTTTCATTTGCAACTGCTTGTCTGTTTGCTTTTACTCCTTTCTCCAAGCATTCTGTTCCATGGATCGTGTATCTTTATATCTCAGAATGCTGATTAAATGTTTGCATGGGGCATTTCTTTGATTTTCCAGTTTCTCCTGTATTCCCTTAATGATCTCCTTCTTTCAGGGTCAGCTTATTGCATTTCACTCTGTTTTGTCTGCTTTTCATGCTACTTACTCGTTTTATTCTAAGGTGTGGTTAACTTTGCTTGCCTGCTTATCATTAAGGATGGAAGAGCGGCTTGATTTGTTTCTAGGTTGCTAGGTAGGTTTTCTTTGCCATCGTATGGATATGTCTGTTTTCCTGCTCTTTCAGAAACAGAATGATTGGGAAATTTTTCCGATGTGAGCAGGGCTCGATAATTGGCAAGCGTCACTTCAGAAAAAGCAAAGGAGGAGTTGGCAAGGTGGGCGCCAGATTGGGGGCTGGGAGGGCCTCCAAACCCAAGAATGGGGAGATCTTTACCCAGGGGCAGGGACACCCACCCAGCAGCCCTCATTCCCGTTTTGGCTGGGCCCCCTTTGTTTTGCCTGTGGGAAGAGAACTGGGCTGCCTTCCTAGGGATGATGGAGAGGAGAGGAGAGAGAAGGCTGGAGAAACAATTGGAGCCATCATTTAGTAAGTAGAATCTTGTACCGGCAGACTGAGCCCAGAGCGTTTCCAGCTTCGGAGGGGCACGTGGGCCTCTCGGCGGCAGTAGCCTCCAGAGTCGTCTGGGCTGATGCATCTTCACTGTTTTGTCTGTCGGTGGGCTCCCAAACTCTCTTCATACTCCAAAAATTTGTTGAAATATCTTGTCTGCTGATGATTCTCTTCATAGTTGTGGATTTGTTCCTATATATTCTTTTGGAGTCTTGGGAGAGAGTAGAAATAAATACTTTGCTCATTCTGCCATCTTGAACAGGAAATTTCTGAATTCTCACTTCAAATTCCAAGAGAAAGAATCCAATTGGTCCACCTCAGACGATGTGTTTGTAACTGAAAGCAGGTCTGGCCGTCTGCCGCTACGAAAGCCAATACTCAAGAGGCAAGTCCTGATGTAAAGGAATATGGTTTATTTTCGGGTGCCGGCCACCTGGAAGATGGGAGACTTACATCTCAAAGCCCATCTCCTCCTCTCAGGGGAGGCAGAGGCTTTTGTAAGGACAGAGAGGGGACCAGAACAAAGAGAGCAAGGGAGGGGGTTGCAAATTTCTCTACATGCAGATGAGCACAGTCTGCTCCCATAAGGCAAGTGATGGTCCATTGTGCATCATCCTGGCTTCATGGTCGATGGTCAGCAAATCTCCTAGAGCTGGGATGCTTGAAGGTCAGAGTCCATAGCTTTTGAAGTTAGTCCCTAGGGTTCTTATACAAACAGGTTGTTCATCTACAAACTTCCTATTCAGAGTCCACACTTACAAAAACAATGTCAAAAGAATGGTAGGTGGGTTACGCTTTCCCACCGTTACAATTACCCACTGTTGCATGTCCACCCCTGTTCCAATAATTGAGATGGAAAGAACTCACAGTGGTAAAGGTGGCTGTGTGGCGGAGTCAGTTCTCACCGTGAGCTGGGAAGATTGCCCTAAGGCAGCCATTGAAACGTTAGTTTGAAGGACTCAGATTTTTGTTGTTAGGTGTGTGGCTGCCTCACTCCAGCAAAACTCACTCCCACAGAACTCTCCCATTGTGTCCTAAAGCAGGGCTAGGTCCAGGGCAAGATGTTCACTCCCTGGCTCTCTAGGGGGGAAATTCCTCATATGCAGCACGTCCTAATTTCTGCAGTGTAAATACTCCCACGATGGCTGATTTCAAGATCTCTTTATGACATCATTGAACTCGAAGTTGGAGAGAAATGCACAAGATTGACTCTTGCGAGTGTGGGCACACCATGTCCAGCACACCTCTGACTAGGTCAAACCTATTACACAGTTCCCGCCAAAGTGCCACCAACCAACAACACTGGTTGAATCCACTGAGATTCTTCAGTTACAAGGAACAGAACGCAAAGATAGTTCAATGAAGTAAAAAGAGAAATTTATTGGCAAGAGCCTGAGATGGATCACAAAATTCAAGGAGGAGCTGAATGTCTAGGACTTGCTTGGGAAGCACCGATGTTGCTGCAGTGACCACAGAAGCAGCATCCTTTGGACTTTCAGAGTTCTTCCATTTTGGTTTGATGGTTTGTGGTTTGATTTCTGTTCTCAGTTTCTGACTGTAGTTTAAATTCTGGAGACACTCTGATTGCCCTCAAGTCAGGTATCCTTACCTGGTCAAATGTGGCTCTAATAGAGCCCAGTAACATAGCAAAAACATGGCTTCTGGTGGCGTAAGACTTGCTACGTAATTTGTAGGGATCAGTGCAAAGTGAATATGAAAATGTAGGGTCCCTTGTTCAAAACTTAAGAATTCCAAGCAGGTACTACTGAGCATGAAACCAAGTACAGGGCCCTTCTAAGCCCAAACCCCTGTGAGACTATTCAAGTCATATGCTCATGAAGCTAGCCCTGGCTCGGGGGCCACTCCTGGGGTCAAGTTGTGACTTCTGCCTTGGGTTCTCTCTTGAATTGCTCACCTGGGGGTATTTTAAAGCAATTCCATGGAGAGGCCATCAGGCAAGTGACTGAGGCTTGCCAACCACCACCTGAGCGACCATGGAAGTAGGTAAGCCCCCTTTCCTTAGTCCCACCCCCATCCCAGCAAGCCTTCAGGTAGCACTGCAACCCTGGACAACCTTTCAGCCTCAGAGGAGACCTGGAGGCAAGGGCACCTAGCTAATCCACGCGTGGATTTCTGACAACCCGAAATGATGGGGTGATAAATGCTTGTTGTTTTAAACCACCAAATTTTTGAAGGTACTATGTTACTCATTCTTTTGACATTGTTTCTGAAGTATATGATAACATATAACTGAGATAGATATATACATATATATCTATATACAACTATAGAGAGAGAGATATATGTATATATCTATATATATAACTAATATAGTATTATTCATCACTTCTGATCTATTGGGATGTATTATAACTTATGCATGGGCAGCTGAGTGAGTCTACAGATTCTATTATCTAGTTTTACCTAAATTCATCCTCACAAAAAATAATAGACAAGTGATTTAAAAGGTTCCTGAAAAAAAAAGAAAAAAGAAAAAAAGCCCTGGAGATTAAGGTTAGTGCTGGCAATACAAACAAACTGGCTCCCAAGAAAATGGCTCTTTATCAAACACATTTTTAAGAAAAAAAATCACAATAACTGATCAAATCTGTCAGGATGGTGACAAAAAAAAGTCAACATCGTTGAAAAAGTTATTTAATCCACTTGAAATGTTGTACATGGGTGGAAAGTATAAATAAGTAAATATTCGTATACTTGTGCATCTTTTAAAAATCCTTCCCTGGTGGGCTGCATGATCAAACACCATGGAGATTGCTGTGCCTGTGTTTGGAAGGGGGTAGTGGAGAGTGCCCAGTGCCCTGTTCAGAGGCCACTTGGTTACAACACCATTGTCACAAGAGAGGACAGTGGTCAGGGGCCCAGGTGTAGCCTGAGGCAGTAGTTTGAAGTGAGAGACCACTTAAAATAATCAGGAGCCTTAAACATATTTCACGACAGTCACCCATGATGGAGACTCATTACCCTTATTTGGATATGAAAGGGAAGAGTAATTCCAGAAGATTAGAAATGTGGGGACCACTCAAATTATACATGCAATTTAAAAAATGGTTGTTGTAATATATAATATTAATTCAGGAAAATATTTAAATACATGCACAGTTTAACAAGTAACAATAAAGTGGTTTGGTTTTACCTGTCCTTTAAATTTTACCTGAATGGAAATTGTACCACATGCGTTCCCTTGTCTTGCACCTTCTGTTCAACACTGAGTCATTTGTGCCACAAATAGCTGCACCTATTGTTACTGATATATGGTCTTCTTTTTATTAATACCCCAATTGGTTTGTTCATGCTTTGTGGAAGAACCTTTGGCCTGTTTCCAGTTTTGAGTTATTATAAGCAATTCTGCGTAAACATTCTGGCGCATCTACCCTGGTGTACACACACACGAGCTTCTCTAGGACATATGGAATGGGTGGAAGCGCTGAGTTACACGCTGTGTACATCTTTGACTGTAGTGGATAATGCCACACTTCTACCAGTGTATGCCTCTCCCTGCCCCCAGAAGGGTATGAGACTTCTCATAATTACACATCTTTGTTGATACTTGAGATTGACAAACTTTCTAATTCTTGCCAATCTGGTGGGTGCAGAGTATTATCTCTTTGTGGTTTTAATTGGCATTTCCCTCATTCCTAGTAAAATGCTTTGACATATATTTATTGGCCATTTGGATGTGTTTTTTGATAAGTTCTTGTTTTGTCCATTTTTCTATTGGATTGAGTTTTTCATATTATATGAAATACTGTTTTTATATATTCTCAACCTATGGTCAGTTATATATTACAAATACTATAACATATGACATTTATATCTCCTTCCACCCTATAGTTTGACCTTTTATTATTTTTATGGTCTCCTTTGATGATTTTTTAATTTTAATGTTGTCACATTCACGCATCTTTCATTTTTGAATCTTGCTTAAAGAGATATTGCATGTAACTCTTCTATGAAGATATTCTATGTTATCATCTAAAACCTTCTAGTTTTACTTTTCCATTTAGATCTTTAATCCACCTGGAATTCACCATTTCTTCCCTCAGTGATCTGCCATACACCTCTCTCATATATCAAGGACATATTCTTTTTCCGTTCTCTCTCTTCTGCTTCACTGGTCAGTTTTTCTACCTCTGTGTTAATCCCACACTGTCTCTACTCTAAGTAAAATGTGGAAAGGCAAGTCTTCCCCTTCATTTTTTCTTGTCAAGAGAGTCAGATATCATATACTGTAATTACAAAATAAAAAAGATTTTTAAATAAAATAATTTTTTTAAAGGAGTCAGATATTCTTTTAATTTGCATCTAAAATTTCAAATCAATTTTAAGATTCTAGAAAGAACTTGCTGGGCTTTTGACTAGGATTAACATTACATGGGGTTTACAAATGCATTTGGGAAAGGTAGTATCTTTGAGCCAATATTGAGCCTTCCCATCCATGATTATGGTATATTTCTCAATTTATTTAGGCTTTCTTTAATAGCTCTCTATACAGTTTTAAAATTTTGCCCATAGAGGTCTTGCATATCTTTCAAAATATATTTATTAGTTGTTCCACTTTTTAATATATTTTCTTGCTGGCTTACAGGAATACAATTGAGTTTTGTATATTATTATTATATCCAGCTACCTTTGTAAAGTCCCTTACTTACTCTCTAATAACTTATCTGTAGGTTATTTTGCATTTCCTATGAACACACTCTTACCTTTTATTTTCTTTTTCTAGCCTTAGTGCCCTGTCTAGGGTCTTCAGTATAACATTCAATATTGTAGTTTTAAGGCATAGATCTTATGCCTTTGTGATACTATAAGCTCAATGAGGAGTGGATCTCTTCACATAAAGGGTGTTCAACAAGCATTTGTTGAGCGAATAATTGAATGAATGAGCTATTTCATCATCCAGGTGGCTAATCACAGCAGAAGCCGCAGGCTGTCTCAGGGGCAGGGGATAAGTTGAAAAACTAGGTTAAGAATCAAAATCAGAACCAGCAGGACAAAATGCACTCCTGGAGACCAAGATGAAGGTGCAGAGTACCTAGATTTGCCTACATTGGGTACAGAAAGAGAAAGAATAACTGATTTTCTGATGCCTCAGGCACAGTGTGAGGCCCTTTTAAGTTCAGAATTCTCTTTCTCAGTTTCTTTTTTCCTCAGGAGTGTGTTATCATTGCTTCTATCTGAAAGGTCAAATCTTATATGATCCGGTCCCTGCCCTCCTCTCCAGCCCTGTTCCTCAGACACGCTCTTACACACTTGCTTTGTCTCAATTCTCTCTGGCTTCTTTTCCATTCCTGGCAAACTCTGAGCTTCCTCCCATCTTAGTGCTGTGCATACCTCTCCCTTCTGCCTGGAATACCTTTTCCCACCACCCTTTCTCTTGGCTGGCCTCCTCTACTGTCCATCTGGTCTCTGCTCAAGTGTCACCCGCTCAGGGACACACATCCTCACCTTCACTAGATCCCTTAGCTCCCCACAAAGTATATACTTAACGCACCTGTAATTTTCCTTAAAGCTCCTACCAAAATAGCAACTGAATTCCTGTGTTATTGTGTGATTGATGTCACCCAACTAGACTGCAGACTGTGAAAGGGTGGTACCCACGTCTAGCTTGTTCACTGCTGGAAACCTCGGGCCCTGGCCAGCGCCTGGCACACACAGGGCAGGCAAGAGCTACACTCCCTGAACTGAAACCTGTAGACCTTTGCTATCGGCTTTCCTTGCAGTCTCCTATGCTGAGTCTTTCCTGTGACTTCCCGGTGCTCCCAGAGGCTCCTCTTTGCTCCCACAGCCCTATGTCCTTAATTTTATTAGGTCACTTCACCATGTAGAACCCTGTTTCCCTCCACTTCTAGACTGTGGTCTTCTTAAATTCACCTGTATGGTCTCAGCACCTGTGCAGGTGTCAAGCACATAGTAGGTAAATGAATGAACAAATGCAAATGAATAATTAATACTAAATAAGCCCTGGCTGGTGTAGCTCAGTGGACTGAGCACCAGCCTGAGAACCAAAGGGTTGCGGGTTTGATTCCCAGTCAGGGCACATGCCTGGGTTGCAGGCCAGGTCCCCAGTAGGGGGCGCATGAGAAGCAACCACACACTGATGTTCCTCTCCCTCTCTTTCTTCCTCCCTTCCCCTCTGTCTAAAAATAAATAAGTGAAATCTTTTTAAAAAGTGCTTAGCAAATAAATACGAAATGAATTGTATACGGGTATGCAACAAGTATTTGGAAGCTTCTTACCACGGTGCAGAAGCTTCAATAAAGCTAACTAGCTGCAAGTTTTTTATGATAATTCAGTAATTAATCTCCCCGTGAGAACATGCAAGACAGAAACAGCTTATACTGAACTACATTAGGAGTGAATGTTGTTCCAGAGAGGATCCGATGTAGTGTATGACTACTATGTGGATGTGGATGTAATATTATATTTTTTTTTCCTCCTAAAAAAACTTATAAAACTAAAGAAAATGTCAAAGCCTTTTAAAGGGCGTGATCACGCTGAGTAATACAACCCTTCTTTGATTTTTACATTAGTTCAGTATGAGATGTTTTTATGGCTCTTGCTAAAAATAAAAGACATTTCAGAGCTTCCCAGTATATGAAGCCTTGCAGACTTTTCAGTTGTGTTGTTTCCCCTAAAATTAATATAATTAATTAAAATCTCATGTTAGCCTGATTTACACTCCAGGAGTCAATGAGTCACAGAATCTTGTGCTAATAGGGCAGTTCAGCTTTCTGAGCTCTTAACAAAATACCGTGTCCCAGCAAAAGGACACGCACAACAGGGTGACAGGGAGACCCAGAGAGCAAGGCCTGTCTAACCTGGCCACAGCGTATGTGTGTGTGTTGGACTAGCATATTTGCATTGCGTCTGAGAATAATCTGGAAAGACACTGCTTTTATCAAGTGTCAGGAATTAGTTTAACTGAATTTAAATGTAATTACAGGAGCAGCTGGTGACGGCTAATTTCTGTTCAGTCTGGTTCCTCGGGAACTGCACCCCCATTGTGTTCCCGGGGAAAAAAATCCAGTTTCAAGCTTTCCATCTCTGCTCCCAGCCCTGGAGGCCTGTCCTAGCCTGCGGTCAGAGCCACGCAGGAGCCTACCCCCATCCGGGAGCTTACCTTCACTCGCTCTGCTCCTCCCTTTCAAAAGGCACTGCCAGGTGCAGGTGTCCTGGTGACAGCACTTGGAGGCTCGAATTCTTCTAGGATCCACGCTGATGGCATCTCTGTCTCAATGCCCTGAAGGACCATCCAGGGTTCGCAGGTGCTTCTCCTGGTTCAGAATGGTGGATCCTATGTGATATAGAAAACGGTTGACTTCAAGAACAGGCCAGTTCCTAAATGTCACCCACCAGGGCCAGGCCGCTCACTTTAAAGACTGAACACAGACTCCGAGAGGGAGGGGTTCTGGCCACATGTCCAGTGTTTCTTCTACCACCTGCCCCCACTCCCCTCCCCCCCATCCCCAACAC
The DNA here is from genome assembly GCA_007922815.1 of Macrotus californicus. Lineage (NCBI taxonomy): Eukaryota > Metazoa > Chordata > Mammalia > Chiroptera > Phyllostomidae > Macrotus > Macrotus californicus. The sequence goes on from VMDR010004210.1 coordinate 41,592, forward strand.
AACCACTCCTCAAAAATGTCAGCCTCCCTTCTGTATCGGATTGACTTCCCCACACCCCCCATCCCAGGTCAATACACACGTGAGGATGCCTCCAACGTGCTAAACCGTGCCTACCAGGGCTCAGGCCTTTCTATTCAACCCTGCCAGGATGGCCTTCCTTTGTGCCAAGGGTTTGCCCTTCTTAACATGTCAGTCCTTCTGGAATGTGTGAGAGCTTTCCACCATTTACACCCCAGCATAAAAGAACTTATAAAATCACTTATAGGAGAAGAGATTTTGATAAGGAAGAGGGAAGAAAGAGGTGAGGAAACTGAAAACTGGGGAGACTGAGGAAGCCGAGCAAAGAAAGAAAGGTGGGCGGGGACTCCAGGGAACCCTCCGCAGTTACCCTCCCCGGTGGTACTCCCAATCTCAAGTCCAGGTAGGCTCGGAGCACCTCCGTGCCTGTGAAGGCACAGCGGCCCTGAGGTCCTTTGGCTCCAACTCTGCCTGGGCTTGGACTTCCTCTCTCATGAGCAACCGTCCTGGAGCTTCCGTGTATCGGAAATGCTGTGTGAGGCTTCTAGGTGCCCCCCGCAGATAATCCCCAGACCGTGGCACCCAGCCACAGACTGAGAGGGGCCCAGCGGGGCTGCGGACGTTCCCGCTGCTCCCAGTCTGGTCCTCTGACCAGCAACGCGCACCCCAGCTTGCCTGGGGCTCTGCAGACTGCTGGACACGGTCAGGCAGAAGCCAACGTGGCCCAGGGCAGGACTCTGCGCTCCAACAGAACCTGCCCCTCAGAGAGCCTTCTCCAGGCTGTCACCTGGCTGATCCCTTCTGCAGCCCGCTCCAGCCTTATCTGTGGCTTGTTCTTCGGTGTGCACACAGAGCTGCTCTGCCGATTCTCTCTTCCCTGCCGGGCCACCTCCCAGCAGCCCTAGGGTCCCCTGCGTCCCCCGGCCCTCTTTGAAGGATTCCTCACGCCCCTGCAACTCTCTTGTCTCCAGGATCCTTTCCTGCCCCGGACAATTCTTTTTAGCCTCAAGCAGGACAATACAGGGGTCCTGGAAGTGTCTTATTTTAGTATTATTCCTGGCTTGATTAACATCTACAAAGGTCTTTCCCCATAGGCCCCAGGTTATCATTTATTCCCCAGAGGCCTAAGGATGTGTTTGCGAAGAACAAAGGACCAGCTTTGCAGAACTAAGAATGAAGACTTTATCCTAAATCAAACTCTCAATCTCGTTCTTGAAGATCTGCTTCCTGCAACCTGGAATGCAGATCAGATGAGATTCAAGTTTCCTTTCCCTGTGGGGACTTGACCATCCTTTTTCTCTGCCATGATTGGCATATCACAGAGGCTCTCTCAAATTATTGGCAGGGGTGGGAGGCATAGCAAACATTACAAATGACAACAAAATCTGTGGGGGCGTACCCCATGATAAACACCTAACACTCACGGGGAATCAATCCTACAGGGAGGGGTCGACCCAAGTCACTGTAAGATCCAGCCCATCATGGCATAGTGGTCAAAAGAGCTATCAGGCAGGTCTTCCTGAAATCCTTCCTTTCCTGGTTTGAGCCGGTTCCTGGACACAAGAGCTTGTAACCTCTATTAGGCAGCACCTTCTCATTCCTACCCCCACACTCGACTTTCTCTCTCCTAGGCTATTATTTTTATATAAAACTGTCTTTCTCTGTAAAGTCATTTAATTCAACCCCTGCTACAGCGATTGTGACTCACATTCCTTCGATAAAGCAGCACATGAGAAAACAGATGGTCGGGGTGAGGGACTGAGGGAAGCATGGGGCAGGCTGGAGTGAGGGTCACAGCACAACCACAGGGTCAGCCAGAAGGTTCCACTGGTCAATGAACTCAAAGATCAGCCCTCAGAGGCCAGCAGGCGGCCAAGCTCCTGCACAGGACTGGACAGGAGGTGCTCTTTAGGACCAGACAAGAAAGAGTTTTGTTCTCTGAGCACCAACTTCCAGCTCAGCCCATGTGACGGCTGTTCACTGAGGTGTCTCGGCCAGGTGGTAGATTTCTCCTGTTGTCCTGTAACTTGGCTTGAAGCGGAAGATGACCCATGTCACCTGGCGCCCTGATAACAGAGAGCAAATTCCAGCAAAAAGTGCCCATGCCTGGGCTGGCCATTCTCGTGCCCAGCAGGCAGCTCCCTGCCATCTGGCTACCTTAGAGAGAGCACAGCCGCTCTGCTCCTCACCCACCTGGCTTCAGCTGCCACCCCACCCCATTGACAGGGACAGCGTGGCCAACACTGGGCACAGACTGGACTCTGATTTACCTGCTCTCCTGCTCCAGGGACCTGGGGACCAGCTCCCCTAATGCTGCTGTGCCCTAGTTTTTCCACCAAATCGATGCCCTGTCCCTTGGGGTAAGCAGTCTGTTAACCTTATTTGCAAATATTTAAAAATCCAAAGCTCAAATGCATTTGTGCCACTAACATTTGTCAGGGGATGTCAGGAGAGATTTCCAAAGGCATTAAGTGCAGAAAATAAGGACTGGATAGGAGGGAATTACAGGGGATGGTCTCTTATTCTGATATACAAATTACAAAGAGGAAGTCCAGCAAAAGACCATCCAAGCGCCTGGGCAGCAAGCGATCTGCGGTAATATTGCCATGCATCTTAGAAGGGGCCTTTAAATAGGGCCAGCTGACAGCTCGTGATGAGCCTACCAATCAGACCACTTTATTGGTTTATTTACTGACTTATTTCACATGTGGGTTTCAAGAATATATGTGATAAAATGTGAAAATATATGGGGATATGTGCAAAATCAGAGGCAGCACATTAAGAATGGGAGGGAAGCCCTGGCTGGTGTGGCTCAGTGGATTGAGTGCCAGCCTGCGAAACAAAGGGTCCCTGGTTCAATTCCTAGCCGGAGCACATGCCTGGATTGTGGGCCAGGTCAGGTCCCCAGTGGAGGATGCATGAGAGGCAACCACACATTGATGTTTCTCTCCCTCTCTGTCTTCCTCCCTTCCCCCTCTAAAATAAATAAATAAATAAATAAATATTTTTAAGAATTAATTTAAAAAACAATTTTATAAAAAAAAGAATGGGAGAGAAAATCCTGCAGGCAGGTGTTACTCAGGGCTACCCAGGGTATTACTCAGAGATCACAGGGTTACTCAGATCATAGACCTGAGCCTCTGGTTGGGGACAGAGACTTGTGAGCAATCCTCTCCTCACTAGTGCTGGTGACATTAATCAGCACCTGTCAGGAGCGAGATGTTGGCTCCACATGAGGCGAGACCGATTAGTGCCTTCAAGAAACTCAGGGTTTGGGGTAAACAAAAGGAATTTCTCCTTTGGGCCCTGACGCAAATGGGGTTCTGACACAGATTCTTGGGGAGGAGAAGCCTGGGGTCAGCAATGTGAGCTGTCTGAAGTCAGAGGCTGGGTATCCGTGGGAATCCTGGCTGTAACTGACTCTCTACCTGTGGAACCAGGTATCACCTGTCCTGCTGAAACTCCCTTGCTCCCTGCTCAGGTCTGGCTGTGCAGTCCCTAACTGGGACCTACCCAGGCTACACAGAGCAGCACCCCTAATCCACTCCTTGCCACCTTGCCCTCATCAAGTGCTCAGCACATCTGACGGTTGAAACGTTTCTTGTTTTAATGTTTAATAGCAACTTGCTAAGTACCTACATGGATGTGTTTATCTGTGGTCTGGTATTAACTTGAAAACTGTCCCCAAAGAAAGTTTCAGTGTCTGATAAAGGGGGGAAGAAGCCTGAAGCAAGAGTCACATCTTCCCACATCGAGGTTTTGGCATCTCCAGAAGCAATCCTAGTACCCCAGAGCCCCAGGGAAGGGAAGATTGAGAATCGGAATACAGAAACATTGAAGGAAAGTCTCCCCACCTCATAATTTCCTAACATTGATGTACTGATGAGTAAGACCTCTAGATCAATTTTTCCCTCATAATATCCTTTTGGGGGGATATGTCTTTCTTTTTTATCGAATTATAGTTGACATACACAATTATTAATTTCAGGTGTTTGACATAGTGATTTGATATTTTTGTACACTACGAAATAAATCTAGTCACCATCTGTCACCACACAAAGGTATCGTCACACTATTCACTATATTCCCTGTGCTGTTCATGACACCCCCATGACTTATTTATGCTGTAACTGGAAGTTTGTACCTCTTAATCCCCTTCACCCACTCTGCTCCTCTCCCCCACCCTTTTTCCCTCTGGCAACCATCAGTTTGTTCCCTGCATCTATGAATCCGTTTCTATTTTGTTTTGTTTGTTCATTTATTTTGTGATTTAGATTCTCTAAGCAAGTGAAATCGTGCGGTATTTGACTCTCTCTCTCGGACTTATTTCACATAGCATAATACCCTCTAGGTGTTACTGGCAAGGTTTTATTCTCTTTATGACTGAGTAATATTCCATTGTATATTTGTGCCACATCTGCTTTCTCTATTTGTCTGTTAATGGACATTTAGGTTACTTCTATGTCTTAGCTGTTTTCCACAGTGGCTGCTCCATATTCACACTCCCGCTAACAGTGCAATAGGTTTCCCTCTTCTCCACGTCTTTGCCAACACTTGTTATTTCTTGTCTTTTTGACAACGTGTAAGGTGACATCTCATTGTGCTTTTGATTTGCATTTCCCGGGTAATTAGTGATGTTGAGCATCTTTTCTTGTGCGTGTTGGCCATTTGTTTGTCTTTTTTGGGAAAATATCTACTCAGTTCCTTCAGCCCTTTTATAATCAGATTGTTCGGGGGTTCTTTTACATTGAGTTGTGTAAGTTCTTTATGTATTTTGGGTACCACCCCCTAGATCATCTGTAGGCCAGATCATCTGCAAACCTTTCATACAGTGAGTCGCTCTTTCATTTTGTTGATAGTTTCTGTCTCTGCAAAAGCCTTTTAGTTTGTTGTAGTCACATTTGTTTATTTTTGCATTTGTGGCTTTTGCCTGGGGAAAAATATCCAAAAAATTATTGCTAAAATCAACGTCCAAGAGTTTACTGTGTATGTTTTCTTCTAGAGGTTTTACGGTTTCAGGTCTTACATTTAAACCTTTAATCCATTTTGAGTTTATTTTTGTATGCAGTGTAAGAAAGCTGTCTAGTTTTGTTCTTTTGCATGTAGCTGTCTAGCTTCCCCAACATCAGTTACGGAAGAGACTATCTTTTGCCTATTGCATGTTCTTGCTTCGTTTGTCATATATTAGTTGACCATAAAATGTGGGTTTACTTCTGGGCTCTCCATTCTACTCTATTGAGCTAGATCTTTTCCTTCATTTTGCAAAGTTAATACTATCCCATTTTTTATTTATGCATTTGATTTGTTTCTCCCAAGCAACATACCCTGGATTTGGTTTTGGCCCCATCTCTAGGAAATTTTGGAAAGAAACAATTTGCAATCCAGCACCCTAGCTTCATCCTGGATTTCTTTTGGGATATTCCCGTCCCTAAGCACCTAGAGGTCTTAAACATCCATTGTCGACCTCTTCCTGTAATAGACCTGCATATGGTTCAGTTATCACCCTGTTTCAACAGTAATCAATTAAATTAGCTAAACATGACTGTCAATCTTGATTTACAAAAACAATATAGAGAAAAAAATAAGAAATATATGCATTTCTAGAACCAACTCTATGCTTTTCTAGCTCATATTTAATTATTTTAGACCCTTAATGGAGTTTGTCACTTCTTGGTATAAGGATTTAGTGGGGAGCTTTGTCTGTCCTTGGGTCCAGCTCCAGCAGAGGGGTCAGTGAGTGTAGGGGCCAGGAACATAGGCTCTATCACCAGAGAGGGCTGAGTTCAAATTCTGACACAGCCACTCAGTTACTGCCCTGATTATTTTCATTTGCAGAACATCCACACAGGCATTTAAAAGGGTTAAATGAAGCAATAAATGTAAAAGGCTTGGCAGGGTGGCTGGCACAGAGTATGGAAAATGGTCATTACCTTCACCAGCTTCATTCTCCTTCTTACTATCATTTTCACAGTCATCACCAATTCTTCCAACTCTTTCAAGAACAAGCCACACTTTTCCTTTAAATTTCTCATCCCCAGCGGAAGGCTGGCCCCCTGGAAAGGTGACTGGATTTGGGTCCCACCTGGCTCTCAGTCCTGGTTGGCCATCCGGGACACTTTTCTTGGACCCTCTGAGTCCAATCACCACATCTATAAAGTGGGAATAGCTGCCACTTCCTCCCGGGGCTTCTGGGAGAGGAATGTGATGGTGGGTTTACTAAACACATGTGGTTTTACTGAAGATTGGTTTCTCCCACCCTGCATCATTTCTTCTGTCCCTGTGACAAAATCACAGGAGTCACATCCAAATGAGATGCCACACATCTACCTCAAAACCTCGTAATGGCATAGGCAAAATATTTAGTCTCATTTCATCAGGCTCTATTGTCTCAGGGCTCTGCTAGTTCACAATAGGTATTAATCAGTTCATCATACAAGCTAATTCGTACTCATCTGTTAATCAGTTAATGGCTCTTCCATTGGCATTTACATAATGTCTTTAACCAGAAAAAAATGTGCAGCCTCTCAAGAGCTCTGGACTCACACAGTGACTCTGTGGTGAGCCTGCCCTTCCCAGTGACAGGGGCACCTTTGGGTGGATCTTCTTCTGTAATTCTCAACAGCAACCTCCCCGGCCTGGGCCCGGGCCCGGGTTGTCTTGACTTGACAAGATCCCACATCTGCTGAATCGTCTGCCCTTTGCTGGCTGGTTTTCTTCCCATGCCAAGATACAGAGTACAAGACCCTCCCTGGCTATAGTTAATGTGCAGCTGGACAAGGGGTCATGTGTCCTATTAGTGGGCTGGACCTAGAGAAGGAGACAGCAAAAAGCAGGGAAACTTCTATCTTCCAGACCTGGACACTTCTGTCTATGACAAATGCAGACCCGGACAGGATGACACTGGAACAATGGCAGACACCAAGACAGGTGGCCCCCCTCTAGGAAGGAGCCTATGCTACTTGCAGAACAACTCTGAAAGTCAAAGTTAAGTGACTTATTGCCATTGCACGTTATGGCCAATGCACCGGTGAATAGGCCTCTTCAGGGCTCAGGGTGCAGTTTTTGTTTAGACCCATCACTATCTGTGGCTGGGTGGCAGCTCAGCTTTGGTCTGCCCCTGGGGAAGGGGTGTTAACCCTTTCAGTGCTGGAGGCTGGCTCCGTTCATTATCCACTCATCTCCCTTTTAGACAACTGTTCTGGAAAACAAGCCACATCCTGTTTTGAAGGAGGAAAAGGGAAAGGGGAATCTTCAAGAAGGTATGTCAAAGACTGACAGAGGCCAGGGAATGATTGACAAGAAATGTGGGAGGACCTCCGAGAGGTCATGTGATTCTGCCTATATTAAAACATTCACTTGAGATTGGTGCCAGGGCTCGCATGTTTGGCTATAGCATGCACTTGGAGAAAGCATCCATCAGAGCCGCCACTGCTGAATGATGTTGATGTAAGGTGAGTCAGGAAATGCTTTAAAATGGGTTTGGATTGGGAAAGCCAAGGACTTCCACTTCAGGTCAGATCCTGAAGGGTTAATCCAGAGATTCACACAGTTCTTAGATTTGGAGCTGTGGTGGCTGCTGTGGGGCCACAGAGCAGGTAGCCAAGGGCCTGGTATGGTCTCCAATCGTTTCCAGCACACTGGCTGGGGGAGCGGGCTTTGGGTTCCAAGGATGGACGCCTCCATGGCTAGCCATCTGGTGAGTGCTCATCACGCTAGTGTGGGATGCAGACAGGGAACATACTTAGAGGCAGAATCAATAATCTGGCAAAGAGGAGGAAGCTCACAGCTTCACAAATGAGCCCCTTAGCATTAATTAATTTATTCATTAATTCAGTAATAATTTATTAAGAGCATATTATATGACAAGCGATATGGGAGGCTTAGTTGGAAGGAATATGGAGGAGAAGGCAGATATTATTACAAAGATGTAGAAGGGTATATTCCCTTCCTCTCTTTATAAAACCCATGCTGGGGAAGCGAGACAGCCATGTGGACATATAATTAGAATTCAGCCTTAATAAATACTGTTTTTGTAGGTGTGTAAAGAGTATTACAAGATTATAGAGGAATATGCAATTATCTGAGGAATTCTATTAAGGCTTCACAGAAGAAGCAGTGTTAGGGCTGCATCTTAAAAGGTGACTGGGAATTTCTAAAAGAATGGGAAACAGAGAAAGCACTAGATTTTAAAATCAGACAGATCTACATCCTCACCCTCGATGTCATTGTGTAACCCTTTGGTTTATTATTTAGCCTCAATGAGCCTCCATTTCTCCACCTGCAAAATGGAAATAACGGAGAGCTGTTCTAAGAATCAGAGATAATCTTTGTAAAATGGGCACAAAAGAAGTGGTAGCTTTATTAAATGAACCAGCTGGGGCTGTAAAAAGAAATATTTCAGATAAAGGGCATAGCATATGAAAACAGAGACATGGAAAAAGAATTAGTATGTTTTGGCCATGAGAGGAGTTTACTGCCTTGAGAAAGTAGGGCATAGGAGAGGAAATAATAGATGAGGCTGGACGGGTTGATGGGGGTCAGTGTAGAATGGAGTGGTATTGTGCTGGGTGAAAGGGAAGCCAGCATCCTTCAGGTGTACCTGTAACTGCTCTGCCCCAGGGCTCTGAGTCTGCTTTCACAGGTGTGCCAGCTCACTCTTTCTCATTCTTGCTCCTCCTCTGAGACTCTCACCTCACCGTTTCTGTGGTTCCTATCCTCAGCTCAGCCATATGCGTCCCTCCTGATTCTTTAGCAGCCTGATCTATTTAGAGATCCATTGAAAGTCATCCCTACCATTTCTCCAGCAGGTGCATTCTATTCTAAAAATACCCAACAACAAAAATTCAAATATGCAAACAAAGAAATGACAGAGAGATCTTGAGGATACTGAGGATTCATTGCTCGCTAGAACTTAGTTTCTTCAAGAGTTCCTTGGAAATTTTAACACCAACTTTATAGGATTGAATGAGATGATGATGTGAAGCACATAGTAAGTGGTCCAATGTGTCAACTGTTAGTATTTTTAGCTTTAAAGAAATAGTTTACATTCAATACATTTGAGTGCTTACTATAAGCATAGTATCAAAGAATTCCTTCACAAACATAATTTACCTACAACTTTTAAGGCAGACATATTCTGCACAGAAGAAAGCACAAACATATGGGAGCAGTGTAATTTAATCATCACCTAATTAGCCAAACTATTTAAAACAGGCCTCACAATGATGTTGATACATTCTCACTTCTAAATGCCGGAAACTGCGTCTTCCCGTAGTTCTCTCCCTTGGAAAACTGTGAGCAGACTGACGCTTTGCTCAGGGCTGAAGCTTCCTTTCTGTTGCATTTAAACCCCACTGATTCTAGTCATTTCCTTTGTCATTAGATGAGGCAAGGACTGCTTCTGCCGTCTTCCCTCATTCACTTTATGTTTCCCAAGTGGAGAATGTTCTTTGTGCGGATGGGTGTGCCTGAGATCGGAATAATACGAGCTAATATTTATTGAAGCTTACTACATGGCAGAGACTATTTAAGTATTGCCCATTCAATCCTCCCAATAACCCTGTAAGATTAATACCATTAGTGTCTTCATTCACTAGGAAGGAGCCAGAGCTCTGAGTGGTTAAGTAACCTGCCTGATTATCTCTCAGCTGGTAGGTAGAACAGCCAAGGTCCCCTCCAGCCTCCAGCCTCCCTAAGTTACAGAACCCAAGAGTGGTAGAAACCCAGGAAAAAGGAGGAGGCAGTTTCTGTGAGCTAAGCCAATTCTGACCTTTGCCTCCAGTTTAACCCAAGAATTTCTGCTCCAGAGTCTCGAAGAACCCTGTTCTCAGACTATCCAATAGTAAAATGATGGACACACAACCAGGTACATGAATGTTCAATAAAAGTTTTCTCTAAACAGTGGACTGATAAAATAACATCTTTTATGACAAAGAGGCAAGAGAAACGTCATACTGAGAGTAAAAGAGACCAGAGTCTTTGACGATGAACCAAAAAGGAAAACTGAAGTAAGTAGGAGAAAGCTCACCAAATGAGACCAAAGTTCAGGAAGGTCAGCAGGAAACTTCTAGAAAGGATTAAAGCAATCGGGAGGCAACTGGACTAGACGATTTTTAACGACCTTTCTATACCCAGAGATGCCATTATTCAATCAGTAGTATTTTTTTTAATCCCCAGTTTTAATGCTTTTAGTTTTAGAAAATAACTCACAGTCGATCAGCACAGTTTTGTGCTTCCATCTGCTTCCCAATCATTTCCACATCCGAAGTTCGTTGTGCCTCGATCTCCATGCATCCCAAACCCAAGTGCTTGGTTCTTCCTGTGCACCCCATCTCAGCACAACCATTCAACTTCTCCACCCCCTCAAGCTTCAAATCCGTTTGGTCAACAAGTCCTATCAACTAACATGTCTTCCCTAGACCCTCCTTTCTAATCCCACTGCTGCCCTATTGGTCCGCATAATTGAGAGTACAGTATTTATTATGGGCTAAAGATACAAAAATGAAAGTCATAGTCCTGCCCCTCACATAGCTCGAAGCCTGGTAGATGATGTAGGTGCATAAACAGATAACTCAAGAGATTGCAACAAGAAGCATGATTGGAAGTAAAGGTTTAATATCTTCATGTTAAAGCACCTCAAAACCTCTCACGTGGACACGAAAGGCAGAAGAGCTAGTAAAAGACTGAAAGTTAATATTCACAGAGGTGGGATAGAAACCACAAAGGAGGAAGAAGACAGGGATAATAATGTAATAAGAAGTTGAAAATTGTCAATAACATCTAATGCTGCTAACATTTTAAACAAGAAAAGAACTGAAGATAGGCTAGTGATTGCCTATTGATTTGTGAACGCTAAACATTCCCACTGATTGTAGAGTTAGAAATTGGGTTTCCTTGGTTTGAGGTTTGAATATGAGGCACGAGAAGGAAGCAAGAAATGTAAGATCCTGCTTTAAGAAGGTTGGGAGTGAAAAGGATGTATTTAAAGCAGCCTGTGTCGGGTCCAATGGATTGAGCCTATGAAGTTAGTTGTAAATGCTGAGAGCATAGACTCTTATTTTCCTTATATCCTTAACCCCCCCCCAAAAGTAACCAGCTGAGTGTTTGATATATGTTTATTTATTTAGAACAATGGTAATTTTTCTGTATTAGCTCTTCTGAAACATTTGAGGGCGCTTTGGAAATAGTTGCTCGCATTAATTTCAGACCTCGTTCATCCGTTTTTTGTTCTATTAATTTGTATTCTTTATGATCATAGATCCCATTTGAGTTCCCACAAATCCTGAATGTCATAGACTGCATTTGAGTTATCACAAACTCTGAATTTATGATGACTCAAATTAAAATTTATTCCTGTGGTTTTGGTGGTCTGTGAACTTGCCTTGTAAGTCAACATGAAAACAGGATTTACATAGCCACTGCCGCCACAGAATAATTTATAACCAATTTTGACAGAACTCTTATTTTACAGAAAGCAAACTTCCACCGGTGTGCTACATCTGGTCGGAGATGGAAACTCACTTTATGACTTTATATTTGATCCTCTTTCCCTAGTGAACAGTGCCTGATACCAAACGTTCTCTTTTTTAAAAACTTCCTTAGCTGTAGATACCAGGGTTATGATTCTCCTAAAAGCGCTAGATCTCAGGCTGCCCCATTGGCTCTGCACACAGAACTACTTATAACATGCAGAAGAAACATGTTTGCTAGTCTGCTTTCACACAGAGACAGTAGATCACTTCCGTTCAGCCATCCTGAAAGCAATTCTCCAGCAGTTCTTCCTTGGGGTAGCTCCAGAACATTCTAGAAATCAAGTTAGCTATAATCCAGGCACCAGCCTCATAGTCTATGAAGTCTTCACCAAATCCAGGAGGTAGAGAAGCACCGATTTTCCGATCACTGGTTGGTCCTTTCCAGAACAGAAGGCTCACATAGCCTGCCCAGAGCCAGGGTGGATCAAGCCTTACCTGCTCTGTTGAGAGTTGGCATCTCACTACCGGTTCCAAGTCCAGCCAGCAGGGCCAGCCACTTAGCAGTGGCCTTGGACTAGGGCCTCTGTATCTCTCTGGACTCAGAAAACTCTCAATGAAACACTACATCAGCAAGTCCCATTATTCATGGACAGAAAGAAAGCAATAGAGCTAAAAGATTAGGCCTGCTCTGGACAGTGGACATGACAGGGGACAACTGAGAATTCCAACCACAGTGCCCTCTATCTTCTCCGGGCTTCAGGTTATAAAGCATTTCCGTGCACCTATAATGTGAGGTCTAGCCACATGAGCCCAGAGATTCAGCTTGGGCACAAAATCATTTTTCATGTCACCTTTGTGATACAAACTCTGGCTTGTTGTTCTAAAAAAATGGGTTATCCCTGGTTGGGTGGTTCAGTTGGTTGGAACATTCTCCCATACACCAAAGTGTTTTGAGTTCGATTCCCAATCAGGGCACATACCTAGATTGAGGTTTTGATCCTCGGTTGGGGCATACCAGAAGAAACCAAATGATGTTTCTCTCTTACATCAATGTTTCTCTCTCCCTTTCTAATAAAAAAAAAAAATGGGTTAGCCCCTCACCAAGGACTATCTCAGCACACACACTTGCAAGCACTAAAGATCATACTCAGGCCAAACTCTTTCCTTAACCAATCTTGGAAAAGAGGAGTAAATTGAGATATGATCCATTCTTAGCCTCTTTAGGGGGCACTGGCTTTTTTAATTGACATATAAAACTGTAATTACTCGAATCTATTGTAAACTTAAAAAGACTTGATCCTCCTTCCCTTCAGCCAAAGAGGCACCTGGGCAATTTTTTTCTCTTGTCCATCAAAACAGGATCTGCATCCAAGACATTGCCCAACTCAAATCCTGTAATTCCCTCTAAGTCTGTCATAACCGTCCAAAATAAGCTTGTTAGTTTAAAATAGCCTTGTAAATAGCACTCACCAACTCACACAAGAGCAAATAATGATTTATACCTGAAAAAAAAAGAAAACCCTGTCAGCCTTTGGCTCATTCTGGAGGAAAGAATGATGATTTTATGGGCTACTGGTTTGGTAATGTTTACTTCAAAACATAAAGTTTTATCTTTTTTTTTTTTATTACCAGAATGAAACATGACCATTAGGGAAATTTTAGAAAATACAGCTAAGCAGAACAAAATTAAATAAATAAACTCTAATTCCTCGGTGAGGATGTCACTTTTGTTACCATTTTGGTTTGCACTCTTCCCAGATGTCTCTTTATTTCTCTAGTTCCTCCTCAAAATGGGATCGTAATGCTCACAATCCTGATTTGTGAGGCCACGCTGGAGGGTGAAATCTGTCTCAAGAAATAACAATGAGCACATGGGACAATTTTAGCCACTGAAACCCAGCAAGCCTGGTGGAGTGTCAGGTCAGGCTCACTGGGTTCAAACCACAATAGCTTCACTGGGTTCTCAGCCACATTTAAATTCCATGTAATAGCTCTCAGCCCTGAGTGGGAGCTGGGAACTGGGGAGCCGGGAACTGGGGAGCCAGGAGGACTTATTGAAAGTCCCCATGTTTGTTGATCCTGGACCAGGAGCCAAGCCAGAGGAGGGGGCACCTCGCAGGGTAGACAGAGAAAGAACGGGGAGATGGAGCCAGAAGGTGGAAGGGCAGGTGCCGGATTTGCTCTTTTCTCTGGGGAGAGACCCTGAGATTCTTTCCCTCTGCTGAGAGCACAGTGGTCAGCATGCCCCGCGCTCTGCAGGGCTCTGGGGATGTCAGAAGAGGGTCCTCTCCCAGTGGGAGAGTTGTTTATTTGGCATTCAACCAAAGGCCTTGGGTTGGGGCTCCTTTCAGAAACATTTGAAGGGCCCAGAATTTTAACATAAGCTGTGGAGAAAGGAGGTCAATTTAAAGAAAGTTTAGATAAACAACAATAACAGAACTGCCTCTTTAAGAGGCGAAGAGGTAGGTGCGGTGTTTCTAGGGAAGGAACACTGACCCCATTCCCATTCTCAGGAAGGGACACTGACCCCATTGACTATGGACAAAGAAGCTCACCAACCCCAGTCATTCACAGCATGAAAGAGGTCCTCGTGCCTCTGCATGCTGGCCAGGAACCAAAGGCTCCATCAGCTTCCACACAATCAGTCCCTTTAACGTGGAGAGGCCTTGGGATGGCAGCAAATTCCTCTGGGCAGCCAGCTTGCCTTAAGTTATCTGCCAAAGCCTATCTAAGTGGTGTTTGCCTTGCAGTTGGAAAATACCACCACTTTAGGGGGATAAAAAGGAGGGCAACGGAGCTCCTGTTTCCTAAGCTCTTGCTAACTACTGCGCACTCCCCATTTCCTCACTGAGTCCTCACAATAGCCCTAGGAGACTCGGCATCCTGGTCCCATTTCACAGATGAGAAAGCTGAGGTTCAGGTTGCTTAAGGGACAAGAAAGGGACAGAGTTGGCACGGGTTCCAGAACTCAACGTTGATCCTAACTCCCTCTACAGTGTTCTTCCTGCCCTACCATTGATTTCTCTTTTCATAAGAATAGTGAATGTCTAGAGGTGATTAGCTATAGTAGTGTTTCATAGACTCACAGCTCATGCCGGAAGGAATCGGAAGTTGGGATGGGGCGATCGTCCGCATTCCTCTACTGTAGCTTTAATTAACAAGGGAGCACACTGCACAATGACTATTTAATACCTTGAACGTTGAACAATTATCCAGCACTTAGCCAGCACTCCAAAAGACAGGCACAAATGGAGAATCCAGAACAAGAAGGCAGGAAAGAGAAAGTGAGGAGTCGATGAGGCGTTAAAGTTTTGAAGAAGAAGATAAGGTTTTTCCTGTGCCTTCTTAGTGGCATTCCAGTGGTGTTAGTTCCTGGCCAGCTAACGCTGTCTCCCTTCAAATAAAAGAGCAACGCTTCCCTGGGCAGGAAGCTAGCCTCTGGGCGCGCTTGGGGGAGCCCTGTCCACAGGACACGAATTCCCCCTTGAGGTTTTCCAGGGGTGGGACCCATGGCCCTGGGCCATCTGTGCTCTCTACTGGACCCCACAAGGTTTGACTGTGACAGCTGAGGGGGGCTAGGATTGCAGCCTTCAGCACTCTGGAAAAAAGCAGCTGCTGCGGTCCCTTTGCTGGCTGGCCCGTTCCCCATTGGCGAGTGGGACATTACTGTCTTTGTTACTCACGCAGCAGTTGGAATCTCTGTCCATGTAAGGAAGGAAGCCACAGGGCAGTCCAGCCCTGACCGTGCCATTCATGGGTGACTCACTCATTGCTACCACGTGAACTGTGCATGAACCCTGGCCCACGGGGCTCCGGCCCTTCCTCGGACGTGGGCCGCAGCCTGCATGCGATTAACCTTGATGGATTCCTGAGGCATATGTGCAGTCTGTACATTGAGTCAAGTTGAGCTCTATGTGCCACAAACCACGCTTTCTGTTTGTTGTGATAACATTAGAGGAAGAAAAATGTTTGCTTCTAGAAAAAGAGCAAGAGCCCAGCCACATTAGTTTACCCCAAAGGGAACCCAGGCCAGGGCTTGCTAGTGGCCTGGAGGACAGGGCACCATTCCACAGCCAACAGGACTGGGAAAGGCCCTTGGGACAAGGACACACTGGACTCCACCCCTGCTCTGCTACTTACTAACCACGTAGACCTGGGCAGCTAACAAATGTCTCCTGCCCTCAGTTTCTTCATCTGTACAATGTCCCGTCCCTGCTTCACCGAGGGCGAGAATGAAATTAACCAAGTGCTCAGCACGGTGCCAGGGGGCATTGCAAACACAGGTAAAGACAGGTATATACAGTGTGTGCTTATGTCCATGCACATAGGTGTATGTGGATATACCCATGTCAGTATACATGTGTGTTGTATATACACACGTGTGCATATATACAATGTATATGTCAGTCTGTATGGATATATACAAGTACATTTATAAAGTTTCTAAATATCAGAATACATATGTATTCTGATTTGGGCTACAAGATAGCAGGGAGCCTAGGCAGGGTTGGCAAAGGGACACAGTGCAGGAGAGGCTGCTGTTGGCAGGGGAGGGGTGTGACTCTGCTCCCCCCGCCACCGCCCACACCCACCCTGGCAGTGAAAACAGCCCCTAATCACAGCTGCAATGGTAGGAAGCCGATGTTTATCAGGTGGCTCCTTATCAGAGAGGCACTGTCCTTTCATGTTGTTTTGCTGTTTCTAAAAACAGAAACTCGAGGCTATGACTGTGGCCAAGATTCTTTAAGAGGAGACGCCATTGGAACCATTAGCTAAAGTGCCACAAGTAAGAACTTCCATAAATCACCCTTCGGGAGAAGATAGGCTAAGACCCTGAGAGAAGAGGCGTCGATTGGGCCCAGGGACTGGTGGTAAGCTGAGGAATGCCACCGGGATAGATGCCTGCTTTCCTGGGCTTTCCTCTCCCTGACCCCAGGAGGTACGTTCCCTGGCCTTCAGGAGGGAAGCAGCTCAAGTTCAAGCAGTGGAAAGAAGGAGGCATGATGTTTTCTTCTAGCAAATGACCCGTCCCAACTAAGCTGGTAGCAATCTCATCCCACAACCCAGTCCATGGCACGTCTCTCTGTGCGAACATCCTTAGTGGCTTCTCCATTGTTTTCCACATTTCTGCTTTTCCTGTCCTGGCCTCCTGTTTAGAAAGAAGGTTCCAGATGCACAATGCCTGGTAAAAAGGGACTAGATGAGCAAACAGGAGGTGCAGTTCCTGCGACACCTCTGTTCTGACTTCAGAAGGAACTTCAGACCCGTCAACGCCAGTGAACCTTAGTGTCCTTACTTGCAGATGAGGACAAGTGGACCAACCCTGTGAGGTCCCAAGGAGATCGTGTGTGTGGTTGGGGTGGGGGTGGAAGCCATGTAACAATGCGCAAACACACCTCTTTTAGGATTTGCACACCAAGGGACCCCAACAGGTTGGCTCACATCTTTGCCACCAACACAGGAGCAACACTAAAACCCACAAAAGCTGCACACTATGGGTGAATCTTGTCCCCTCAAAATCCATGGTGAAGCCTCCAGTGTGATGGTATTTGGAAGTTGGGCCTTTGGGGAGTGATTGGGTTTAGATGAGGTCATGAGGGTGGGAACCTCACGACGGGATTAATGTCCTCTAAGAAAAACACTGAGAGTTCCCCCCCACCCGACTCTGTCTCTCAACATAGCAAGAAGGCATCTGTCTGCAACCCAAGAAGAGGATTTTTGCCAGAACCCGCCAGTGCTGGCACCTTGATCTTGGACTTCCAGGTTCCGGAACTGTGAGAAAATAAACTATTGGTTAAGCCACCCCATCTGTCGTATGTTATTATGGCCACCTTAGCCGACTAGGACACTACACATCTCGGGCCTGGACCAGGTAGGCTGAGGATGCCGCAACAGCAGGCTGAGGTAGGGACCCCCGCCCTCCTGGAGGAGGGAGGCCCAGCCATCCGACGGCAAGGGCATCTAGTTATCATGGGAGGAGGGCCAAAATTCTCAGAGTTTCCAAAATCACCTTTGTTTTATTTTGGTTTTTAAATTTGAGTGATTCCAAGAAGACGCAAAGTTTAAAAGAGGAGTGGATGTTGGTGGAAAGAATGCACAACAACACATGCGCTTACGTAATGTAAAAGTGCTTCCCATACGGCACATGTAGGGGCACATGGGCAGGCGCAGGTGGGAGACAAGTTTGGGGAGCACCACAGAATGTCATAGTGCCACAAAAATGCAAAATTGTGGCACCCAGATGCACTGAGACATCATTGCACTCACATTCACCCTCCTTCACACCTAGTTAATGCATATGTCACAGTGAAGATATGCATCTCCTTCTGGCCAGTAGCTCTCAGCCAAATAATCAAAATAAAATAAATCACTCATCCCAAGAAAAACAATATGTAACGATGTGTGGTGATGGATGTTAACTAGACGTACTGTGGTGATCATTTCATAATATATGCTAATATGGAATCATTATGGTGTACACCTGAAACTAATATAACATTATAGGTCAATTTCAATCAATCAATCAAAGTCCTGTTTCACATCCATAAATGTCTTTCCTCCTTCTTTACTTTCTATCACAGAGTCTGGGACAGTGGAGGAGGGTAGAAGTCAGTCACCGTCTCTTCCCAGTCCTTTTGTCAACTCTGTAGCCTCAGAACCTCTCCTCTGCCCAGCCCCACCCAGGGGTGGCGTTGACCTTGCCCTCAAAGGAGAAACCCTTGGCCGGGCCAGGTGGGGCGGCTCCAGCCTGGCTGGAATGAACCAAGGCCCCGCTCCCAGGAGACCATACAGCTATTGATTCCACCTGCCAAATTGTCTGCAGGGGGAGGGACCGCCTTTCCCCAGAGACACACAAAGTGCTACCTGTGAGAGGCCCCTGTTGGGCCAGGCTGATCAGTGAGGGGACGACAGTGTGAGCCTTTGTGATCTGCAGGCCAAACCTGGCTCGGGTGGGGAGGAGTCTGGAGACTGAAGCTCGTTGGCCCCGGGAAGAGGGATGTACTATAATAAGCACTGTCTCAGCCCGTCCCACATCAGGTAATTTGCAGCGTTGAGATTCTTTGTCACATTAAAGAGAGGGCACAGAAACAATCTGAGATGCAGAATGGCTATAGGAAAAAAAAGAAAGAGATGCTACTTCATCTGCACTAATCTACTTGTTGGAGAGAGAGAGGAGATGCTACCAAAAAGGAAAAAGGGGGGAAAGTAAGCCCTTGTTTCTTAACTTGGTCATCTCCTATTGTCTAAAGAGTTTCTGCGTTGCCAGTGGCATTTCCCAGGAAAACAGAAATTCTGAAAGACCCCTGTCTCACTTAGCATACACAGGGAAACATTCCCAAAGAATCCAGCCTTGAGAAAGATGGTCTGAGGCTCCATCTGAGATCCAGAATTGCCCCCTGGGCTCCCCAGACACACCTGGTGCCCATCCTGTGGTCAAGGGCAGTAATAAGCAGCTGCAAGCCTGGGGGTGGGGGGTGAAGGTGGGGATTGGGAATTGTGCAGGTGCTACTCCTAGCTGTAAAACTCTCCCATAGGGACGGTGGCCACTGATTACACACCCGGCTATCCCCAGGCCTGTTGCTTCTGCAACCTGTCCTTGGGCCTGTTCCCTGCCTCACAAGGAGCCCACCCAGCTCTCCTTCCTGAAGTGACACAGAGCCTCTAGGGCCACTTACCCTGTTCTGCCTTGCCTGTGGGTACTGCTATGTGTGTTTTATTAGCCTCTCTCAATGTCAAACTTTGTAAGAGCAGGGACACTACCCTCAGCATTTTGGGGTCCCCTGACATTGTGAGTTCAGTGCCTTGTCAGTGGCTGACATGTGACACCTATTCAGCTGGGAAGGGACGGACTGGATGCCAAGCCTCTGAGCCGAGGCTCCCCTGCACTGTCTTGCACAAAAACCGCTGTGACAGACTGAAATCAGTCCTAACAAACAGCCAGCGGAGGAATCTGGAATCCTTTAACTGTCCCCAGGGAAACAGACTTTTAGATGATAGTGTTAATGCTGCAACAGGGACAGGCCCAGTGACAAAGGCAGTGGCTTAGGTGGCAGGCCCAGTGCTGGGGAAACCAACCAGGCCACATCGGCACCAGGAGGAGACACAGGGGTGGGGGCCACTCCAGGGTGAGACCACATCCCTCTGGGGATGGGTGGCAGGGCTGGGGCCCATGTTGGGAGGGGCCTGGGGCTCCCGGCTTTAACCATGGAAGGAAAAAAGCGGCGCAAGACTTCTGGCCAAGATGGAGGAGTAGGTAGACACACTGTGCCTCCTCATACAACCAAAAGAAGGACAACAACAAATTTAAAAACCGAAAACAACCAGAACTGACAGAAAATCGAACTGTATGGAAACCCAACAACCAAGGAGTTAAAGAAGAAACACTCACCCAGACCAGTAGGAGGGACAGAGACGGGCAGCCGGGTGGAGAGGACTCAGGGCAAGGTGGCAGCTGGCAGATCCGGCAAGGTGGTGGCTGGCGGACCAGGTGGTCCCACATTTGTGTGCGGAAAAACTGGGAGGAACAACTGGGGAGTGAGACAGACCACGCAGCCCAGGGTCCCAGTGTGGGGAAATAAAGCCTCAAACCTCTGACTGAAAACACCTGTGGGGGTTAAGGCAGCGGTGGGAGAAACTCCCAGCCTCACAGGAGAGCTCATTGGAGAGACCAGAGGGTCCTAGAATGTACACAAGCCCACCCACCCGGGAATCAGCACCAGAAGGGCCCAATTTGCTTGTAGGCAGCGGGGGAAGTGACTGAAAACCAGCAGAGAGCTGAGTAAGCGGCACTGCTCCCTCTCGGACCCTCCCCCACAAACAGCGTCACAACGAAGCAACGTGGTTGCCCCGCCCTGGTGAACATCTAAGGCTCCACCCCTTACTACGTAACAGGCACTCTGAGACAAAAAAAAAAAAAAATGGGCCAAATGAAAGAACAGATCAAAGCTCCAGAAAAAAAATACACCTAAGCAACGAAGAGATAGCCAACCTATCAGATGCACAGTTCAAAACACTGGTAATCAGGATGCTCACAGAATTGGTTGAGTATGGTCGCAAATTAGATGAAAAAATGAAGGCTATGCTAAGTGAAATAAAGGAAAATGTACAGGGAACCAACTGTGATGGGAAGGAAATCACGACTCACATCAACGGTGTGGACCAGAAGGAAGAAAGAAACATTCAACCAGAACACAATGAGGAAATAAGAATTCAAAAAAATGAGAAGAGCCTCATTTTTAGGAACCTCCAGGACATCTTTAAACATTTCAATATCCGAATCATAGGGGTGCCAGAAGGAGAAGAGGAAGAGCAAGAAATTGAAAACTTATTTGAACAAATAATGAAGGAGAACTTCCCCAATTTGGCAAAGGAAATAGACTTCCAGGGAGTCCAGGAAGCTCAGAGAGTCCCAAAGAAGTTCGACCCAAGGAGGAACACATCAAGGTATATCATCATCTCATTACCCAAGATGAAAGATAAGGAGAGAATCTTAAAAGCAGCAAGAGAAAA
>VMDR010004211.1:0-62584 GCA_007922815.1 Macrotus californicus
TTTTTTTCTGTTTAACCCTTAAAGGTTTAAGTTCAAGTTACAGAAGGAAGGCCCAATATCAAATACAAGATGATGAAAGAACTTTGAAAATAATCTTGTTTTGACCTAGAGCAAACGTAGATGTGTCCAGTTTCAGTCTTGTAAAACCAAAGTCTTATTACAACTGTTAATCCAGATCATGATAACCTTTGACATTCTACTGTACTTAAAGATAAAAGATTAACCTGTGTTGAGTTTATTTCACTGTCATACTATATTTAAGGATTTCAAGAAGTGTTTAGACAGTGTAATTTCCAGGCACAGTTGCTCTCTGAAGCAAGCACTCTGATTAGATGTAGTCGGCGCCTTACAAGTTGGTCCATGTCAATGCTTTTTGCCGGGGGGTTTCCCAACAAATAATGCCATAAAAACACTTGCTTGGAACTCTCATCTCTGCCCTATTTGCCTGATCTTGGGGCTCTAACTCAACAGTGCTAATATAACAGTTGATCAAATTAGATAAGAAACAGCCCAAGACTTTCCTTTCCACTAAGTATAGTCTCATGAAAAATCACCTTGGAATCTGACAAATAAAATGATACAACCTGGAGTAGCCTATGTGAAAAGCCTAGAGGAAATCCCTACCTACTTTTAGTCTCCTTCTGCACCTTACACTCTTGGATTCGATGAAAAATCAAAAATGGCCTTCCTCTAGAGGGGGTTGTAGTCAGTGTTTGGCGTTCTGACAGACACCTGCTTGTGGAAGGTATGGCCCGTCCACCGTACAGGGTCAGCAAGGCCTGCCGAGCAGATGAGTTACCTCTCTGGATCCTTCTAGGCCTGCAGTTGGCTCAGATGAACACCTCGGGCTTAGGAGCTGCCAGAAAGTATTTGGCAAAGAGCCCGACTTTTTTCTCAAGTACTTTTTTCTCAAGTATTCTGTTGACTTGTTTCCTCGAAGAAAGACGAGAGTGAAAGTGAAGTCATTGTCTACCTTTAATAGCCCTGAACTTCTAATGAGGTAATGGGTGCAAGTGATTTTTAAAATCACAATGCAAATGGGAGACACTTTTAGCAGTTATTTTAGTAAAAAGGACCACAAATTACAGCAAGGCCCACATGAACATACTTCCTTTCACCACGTATTTGTAAGCCCTCAAAAAGAGTGTAGGTCATGTAGGCTCTGGTTTTGTGTATTAGGTACTGAAGTTGCTTTTCTTTGTTCTCCCAGCGTGTGCTTGTGGTACATCCATCTGATGTGCATGTGGGGAATGTGCTATTTTTCAAACTGTGGAAAAGTTTAAATGTGCCGAGAGTTTAAAGCACCATAGAATAACTCCCAGACAACAGCTACACTTATAAAATACCTACTAAGTGTCAGCACTAGTCCAGTGCTTTATATAAATTAAGTCCTTTATTCCCCACAACAAACATGTGAGGTATGTGCTTTTATTTACCTCCTTTTACAGATGAGAAAACTAAAAACTAGTGAGGTAAAGTGATATGGTCCAAATCATACCATAGTAAATGGAATAGTTGGACCTCAAATCCTGCTAGTCTGTCCCCAGGATCTGTACAATTACCCACTGAACCAGTTGTAGCTTTTAAATAGTTCTGTGGGTATTGTGCTGTTTCTAATATGTAACCTTTTTGTTATGTATGTTTCATCTTTGTCTTCTACTTTGGATCTAGGCCCACATGTAGTCTCACCAGACTTTAATTCCTAAAAGACTTCTCCGACGATTATGTGTACAATACTTTACATTTGTAGAACATTTCCATATTGATAAATGCTTTTTCTTATCATTTTATCCGCTCCCTAAGCTTTAGAGTATATGGGGCTTCATCCTCATTTTTAGATAAAGAAACTGATCAAAATATTACACCGTTTGTTCAGTTTCACATCACAAGTTTGTAGCTGTTCTAAACCCAGAAATCAGATCCCCTAGCTCCTGGTGTAGCACTCTTTCTAACATGTTAGACTTTGTTTCCTCATGTCTTCGTCTTATAGTTTAGAAGAAGATGAAAAGAAGCTTAAGAATCCTAGTAAAATTGGATGAGCAGTTTTTGAGAAACAGAATAATTTTAGAAGTCTTCACTGAGGTAGAGGGTGAAAATGCACTAAATTAACAGTGGACTTGGTTAAATAAGCATAAACAGTTCTGGTTCATTAATCTTCCGTTTCCCCTTTCTTGGCCAGCCTCATGTCAACACCTTGACGGGACAGGTCTCAGTGCTCTCTGGCTGTGTGCCATTGCTTTCCTGAGGTGGCTCGTTTGCACTTGTTCATCGTCCTCTTCCTTCCCCCAGTCTCAGGAGCTGTGTTGCTAATTATTGACCCAGACAAGTGACAAAGAGGACAAAGGTAGCTAAAACTGGAGTGCTCTTCATTTAGAATCATAACACATTTTCCATTTTTCAGAAGGAGCAAGGCATTTTTACCTGTGGGGTTCAGTGACCATTCAGTTATAGGGCCACCTGAGTTTCTGCTGAAGAATTCAGTTTTTCAAATGAAAAATTTGGAGAGTATTTCATTCACAGCCAGTAATTTTGGGTGTGTGTGTGTGTGTATGTGTATGTGAGAGAGAGAGAGAGAGAGAGAGAGAGAATTTTTCCTTTATGTATTGATATGTAAGACCGTGCAGAATAATAATGCATTCATTCATTCCATAAATATTTTGCAAGGAGTTGCCAAGAGTAAAGAATGGTGCTGAATACGATGGGAGATGTTTAGGTGTGAAATTACCTTACCATGGGACCCTGCATAAAATAGATACTGCAGCTATATTTGTTAAACTGAAATGCACTGCCATATGAAATGTATCCCACAACCTTGGAATCTATTTGGAAATTATGAAGTCATTAAATTTCAAGGAATTGGGAAAGAATTTAGGATTCATCTCATTCAGCCATCTTAGAGATGAAGCAATGGAAACCCGTATAAATTATGTGACTTTTCAAAAAAATATTTAGAAGGAGTGTCCTTTTTTATCATAATGTACTTACTGTAACGAGATTACACATACGTCAGGTATCTACAATGCAGGGCATCATGTGAGAAAAGCTAATGAATGTTCTAGAACAATGCTACCCAATGGAAATATAATACATTACCACATATGTAATTTTTTTTAGTAGCCACATTCAAAAAGTAAAAAAGTGAACTTAATTTTAAGAATATTTTCACTTGAGATATCTCTAGTATTTATAATCCCAACATGTAATCAGTATAAAGAATTGTTAGTAAGTTATCTTACATTCTTATTTTCATACTGAGTCTTCAAAATGCAGAACGTATATGATTATACTTTGGACACATTTCAATTTGAGCTATGCATATTTCAAGTACTTACTAAACTACATGTGGCTTGTGGCTACCCTATTAGACAGTAGAGCTCTAGAATCGTGGGGGTGGAAATAATTATACATTTTTAAACATTTTTAAAGCTGTAATACTGTTATCATTGCTCATTTATAAAGTTCTATTTTAACTTAAATGCATAACATAAAACTTAACCCAAACGGACTCAACAAGTTATTTAAAAAAACTGGAATAGACTTATAACCATTAGAAAAATTAAATTAATCATTATAAATTTTAATCTCCAGCCCCACAAATTAGTAAATAAGCAAACCATTAAAAGTATTGGCTAAGATGGGTCTATATACTTCTACTAAAATTTCAAGAAAGAGATCACTTCTACCTTATGCAAATCATCTCATTTTACAACTGTCCATAAGTACACAATGAGTTTAATTTGCAGCATTAGCAGAAGTTTAATTTAATGTGGTCAAACAACGATCTTAGTTACCCACGTTAGCCGTCATTATCTCTCATTTCCTTACGAGTTGGTTCTATTGTTGGTAAGTAGCAGGGTGGTATTGTTCAATAGGCTAGATCCTGTATAGGTGCTCCCTGCCGTGCACTTAATAATAAATGCATAAAATGAAGATAGAAAGAAGTCACCTATCACAGGAACCTAAGCTTGCCAGTTATTTTAAAGGTTTATAGACCAACAATAGAGGATTCCTCTTTCTTGCTACTCTCACATTCCTGTTTCTAGTAAGAAATTCTGCATAAACAAAGAGACCACTACATTGTTCAATGTTCCAGTCCACAAAAGGTTAAAGTAATTGTGGGTTTGACTATCACCTTGACCTTTCCTCAGATCTTTGTTCAGAGCTCAGGTGACTATGTCGGTGGAGTTGTCCCCTTTTAAGTTCCTCTGCTTTTGAAGTAAATCCTGAGCTAGCAGGAGAAAGGAAAAGGCAAGGAAGGGGTAGAACAGAAAAAAAACGGAATTCGGTCACATTTCTGGAGGCTTCTGAATTTGGTAGAGTGAAACCCCTGTGGTCATTTCATACCTCCTTTTTCACAGGGCTTTTACAGTTTTATTTTATTCTCAGGCCCAGAGAATAAATTAGTGGACTTCTAAAGCCTTGCCCTCAAAAGCTGATTCTGATTCTCTGTGTGGTACCACATTAATCCATAAGGCCATGCAGGCTTCTGTGATGTATTCTTTAAATTCTTAGGTTTTTTCTGCTTCCTATCTACAAGCGTGGATTCTTATCAATATCAGTGCAGTGAGGATGATAGGTCAGTATGTTAGAATGCTTATAGCTATAACAGAAACCAAGCTCCCGTCACTCGGTGACTCAATGAGGCCTTTGCATCTTTACTTATTGCCATTTTTAAGTGTTAGTGACTTTTTGAAATTGTTCCCCATGATCTCAAAATTGTCTGTCAATATCCTATGTATTAAATGCAAATAACTATGGCTAATAAAAAAAGGATCTTTTTTTTAATGTCTTCTTTTATGATAGAGAAAAATCCTTCCCAAACAGACTACTCCTGACTTCTCTTCATGGTCTTATTGGTCATAATTGCATCACATGCCAATGTCTTAACCACCCACTATCGAAGAAATGATGCTTCCCTGATTAGCTGTGACAGTCAAGTTTCCTTCGTGGGGACTGGGGCTGAGGCTTACCGCCCAGTAAGTACATGATCACAAAAGTGTGTGAATATTTAAATTACACTGAGGGTCTAGTCAGAAGGATAAGTGACTCTTGTTTAGGCCATTACTGAGTCAGCTACAAGTTAATCAGAAATCACAGTGTAATGTAATAAGTGCCGTGGAGAAGCATGTAAGTCCAGGATGCTGTAGAAATAGATGCACAAGAAGGGCTCCTAGCCAGGCTTGCCAGAGCAAGCGGAAAGGAGAGTGTCAGAGCGCATTTCTAAAGAGTGTGTTATCTGACCTGAGATACAGAGGACAAAAGGAGAAAACCAAGGGAAGGATTGTAGGAGGAGAGAGAGGGTATCCGGTAGACAGAATTGCATGTACAAATACATGACTGTGAATAAGAGAGATCACAGTGGGTTTGGGAGGATGCTGAACATCAGTTTGCCTAAGTATAGAGCACAAGGTGGCCATCCATCAGAAATAAGGCTGGAGACATACTGGAGTAGATAATAGTAAGTCATGCAGAAATTCACACTTTATTCTGCTGCAGTGGGGAGCCAATGACAGATTTTAGGCAGCAAATAGAATCATCAGATTTACACTTAAAAAAACTCTTTAGGAAATGGATTTGTGTATGGTTAAGACTGGAGGTGGTTGAAACAAGAGAGAATCAATTGCAATAATTCTGGGGAAAAAAACAGTGATGGAGATGTAAAAAAGCGAATACATTTGATTGACATTTAGGAGTTTGGACTAATCAGGACTTAGTTTAAAAGGAGGTAAGAGAAGTAGGGATCAATAATCATTCAGATTTCTGGCTTGAGCAAACAGGAGGATGAAGATGACATTTATTGAGTATGGTATACAAAGGAAACGCCGATTCAGAGGGGGAATGGACACATTTAAATTGTACCTAATGATTTTGGGGAGCCTATTCTGTCTAAAAGGAAGGAGAAGTACTTTAGACTTGGGGTGATGAACACAAAATACAATATACAGATGATGTAATATAGAACTGTAAATCTGAAACCTATATAATTTTATTAACCAATGTCACCCCAATAAATTCAATAAAACTAAAATAAATAAAAAAAATATTTCTGTTCTTAAAATACTTTCAAATGGTAAGGAATATATTAGCCAATAAGTGATATATGACAGTATTAGAAATACTATAATTTATTGCAGAAACTGTTAAGTAAAACAGGAGAGGGATAAAGTTTAGAGAAGGATGTGCTTCATTTTTTAAGTTAATTTTTTAAAATATTTTATTTATTTATTTTTAGAGAGAGGGGAAAGGAGGGAGAAAGAGAGAGAGAAATACTGATGTGCAAGAGAGATAAGTTGCCTCTTCCACACCCCCAACTGGGGACCTGGCCCACAACCCAGGGATGTGCCCTGACTGGGAATCGAACCAGCAACCTTTTGGTTCACAGGCTGGCACCCAATCCGCTGAGCCACACCAGCCAGGGCAGAAGTGCTTCTTTCTGAGGAATGAACAAGTGGGAGAATCTGAAATTACTCATAAAAGATAAAAATTGTAGCTGAATCTGTAAAGATTTGATGGATGTGAATTGTAGAGGGGTGGGAACACTGTACTCTTTATGAGGCAGATTTGAAGACTGGTAATTGGCTGGGTTGCAAGGGAAAATTTGAATGGGTATAATAAAATATAAAGCTTGTGGGCTAGTTGAATTGATCAGAACTTTCAGGATGCCAAGAGAAAAAATACTCATTCTGGCTGTATTGATCTTTTATTGCCAGGTATATTAGGTAGCTACTGATACAGTAATGCCACATAACAACCAAGCACAAAATATCTGTAGCATATAGCAATAAACATGTGTTTCTTGCTCATAGGTCTGCTGTGAGGCAGGGGTGGCTCTGCTTCAGGCAACAGGTTGCCTTCCTGTTTGTTCCTGATGTTTCTCCTTCTTGGATCAGTGGTTTCCCAGGGCCTGTCCTTGTCGTGGCAAAGTTGGCAACTCCCAGGCCGACAAATGGAAACACTGCAAAACTCATAAGGCCTCAGCTTGGAACAGGCAGATCACTTGTATTCACATTCTGTTGGTCAAAATACATAAAAAGGCCAAGCTCAGTATCATTGAGGGAGGGGCAGTGAGGGGGAGAAGGACAGTGAGGGCAGTGCATATTTACTGAATAATAACTAGCCCATGACATAAGGATGGGTAGACATTTCAGATATCATGGGTTTTGACCCATCAGCCACAAGTCTTCTAGAACACTGGGATTTTCAACTGAGGAGTGCCCAATGGGCTTCCTAGGCATACTCAGGACAGCAACCCTACTTGAGTGACCTCCTTTCTGCCTTGTACTTTGCCTTTCCAAAGGGATGATATGGGCCCCTACACTGCTCATTGAGCTGAATGGTTATTGGTCAGAACGAGAATCAGCTACTTCAGGATCATCTCACGGTCGCCATTAGTTGCCTTTGTTCTCAGGCAGCAGTATGAGTCCATCCCTCTAGGACTGATTAGAGGTTGGTATTACCTCTCTGACCAGCACTGCTGAGTGAGTGATAAGAACTAAAGCTATAAAAAATGATTGCATTATTTCCCTTAACATGTAGTCTTGGGCCTTCTTCCAAAAACTCGGTGCATGTATGAAAGTGAAGCTAAGAATTTGGGCTGGTTGTTGTACCAATAATGTGTCTTAACATCCCTGAGAAAAGTATGTGGCCAATGGAAGTAACACTTTTCCCATCACTGAAGACGTCCTCAAATTGTGTTATGTCTCACGCTCTACTTACTTGCTATGTAAGCAGGAGATTTTAGCCATGGTCTGAAATCCTGAATTAAAGGTATATGACTACAGTTGCATTAATTTACCCATAAGTTCTCAAGCCCAAATAGTCTCATGGTGCTTGAGTAGAACCTATTGTGTATGTGTGCATGTTCTGTTTTGAGGAGATCATCTTTTAATATTGATACTGGTGACATGGTCATATAATATGTGAGGGAACTCACTTCCTATTTCCCTGTACTTCCCAAATTCCACTAAGCACTTTTCCTCATTTTATTCTGTGGCTTCTGTGCTGCTAGCAATGACCAGTGACTCAAGAAGGCCACATACAGTGAAGAAAGAAGTGCCCTTCCTGGCACAGTTCTGCTCTGAGGTTCCTTTTCACTTCAACAAGACGAAAATACGTGACTGCCTCTTTTCACTCCATCCCATAGTCCTTTCAGATCAAAGCTCCAGCTTCTCTTTTATGACTACTTTCCCATTGCAGACTCTCCTTGATGTTGAAGGAGGCCATTGAGAAAGAGGAAGAAAGAGGAGGGGGAATACTAAGACAAGATGAGTAAGAGGCCAGATTTAAGAAGTAGATTTATGTTTAATCCTTTGCAAAATGAATCCTACTAAGACACTTAAATATTAGCTGTCACAGGGATTGTGCTTGAAAAATCTGATTCCAACCCTGAGCATAAATATCTTGTTCAGGCAGGCAGTAGATCTGAGGATTCATTACTACACCTGCCATGGGAAGAAGGCCCTGGTCAGGGGCAGGTACTAGGAGTGCCCTGTAAGGGAGAGAGAGAAGATATAGTCTAGGTAACAGAGCAGGTGCATTGTGGTAACCATGAGGTGCCAAGTTAGAGGGAAATCAGAGAGAGGGTATGATACTAACTGTGGCTGGACAAGGTACAGATAGCATCAGGTCAAGCTAATGTGGATGATACTGGCCCCTGTGTTCCATATCTTAAGTACTTTCCCATAGGGGCGAGTCCTTAGAACAATAGACTTTGAAAATTGAGTAACTTTAAATTATTTTATTTGCTACAAATAAATTTATCAAGTGAAAAATACTGTACTACTTAATCAGTTTGTATTAATGAAAATAACAAAAGCCTTCAACAAATCATTATTGCTAGACTGGTTGGCAAATTATTTGGTGAATGAATGAAAAAGGGAAGAAAGGGAGGGAGAAAGAGAGAGGGAGGAAAGAAGGGGAGGGAGGAAGATCGGAAAAGGAAATATGTGCTGAATTTCTGTTTTTAAAATTCAATATTTATTACTAATAAATCATGCACTGTTTATCAAATCTTGTACCACTTTTTGTCAGTCTTCACAGCTCAGATTTGTCTTTTCTCAATGTGCTATATTTATAAAATGGTTTGTGGATTTTAAAGAGATAATTAACAAAGTTAGCTCATGAAGGCAGACTGGTACAGCCACTGTGGAAAACAGTATGGAATTTCCTCAAAAAACTAAAAGGTTGCCTTTTGACCCAGCAATTCTGCTGCTGGGGTTATACCCTAAGAATCCTGAAACACCAACTCAAAAGAACCTATGCACCCCAATGTTCATAGCAGTGCCATTTGCAATAGCCAAGGGCTGGAAACAGCCTAAGTGTCCATCAGTCAATGAGTGGATCAAAAAGCTGTGGTACATTTACGTGATGAAATATTACACAGCAGAAAGTAAGAAGGAACTCCTACCTTTCGTGACAGAGTGGATAGAACTGGAGGGCATTATGCTAAGTGAAATAAGCCAGACAAATACCATGTGATCTCACCTATAAGTGGAACCTAATCAACAACAAAAAAAAAATGAGCAAAACAGAACCAGAGGCATGGAAATAAGGAACAGACTGACAGGGACCAGAGGGGAGGTAGAAGGGGTATAAGGGAGGAAAGAAGGGAAGGGACTAGTTAAAGAACAAGTGCAAATGACCCATGGACATGGACAACAAGGTGGGGATTGACTGTGGGAGTGGGCGGTGGGTGGGGCAGGGGAGAGCAACGGGGGAAAAATTGGGACAACTGTAATAGAACAACAAATAAAAAAAACTTTAATAAATTGCTGGAGACAAAAGATAGATAACAAATTATATCAAATAAGTGTAATTACAAGTTAATGCTTTTAAGTTAAAACTGAGTAAGTTATTATGGTTAAAAATAGTTCACCCTATTTTTTTCCTATATAAAAGTTTTTCATAAATAATAGCTGATACTTATTCGAGTATTTGTAATGTCTGAAAACAGATAAGGTTTTATATTTTAATAGACTGGCAATGTCTTTTTGATGTCATGTGTTGTTACTTACATTTTCAGACCGAGTGCCAGTCAACATTCTTAGTGCTTTGCACATATTCATTCATTTAGGTTGCTTGGTTAGTACTTCTCTCACCCTATCAACACATCACCCCCAACAAGTGAGTCTTCATGAACACACACACACTCGCTTTAGCACTTGGAACTCAAGAACACAAGCTCTCCGTAAGATGTGGCTGGGGATGTTACCAAGACCATCCGAGCATTCATGAGTGTGGGCACGGCGGCTCCTCCACTGAACCTTAGCCATGGTTTTGCTTCATTGATTTAGAAATCACGTGGAGAGTTTTATTTTATTGTACTTTTTGGGGTTTCTCTTGGTTCCTGCAGAACTGACTTGAGTCATTTTAGAAGGCATTTCACCTGTAGTTGGAAAAATACATTTCCAAAATTTCTCCCAATAAGGAAATTTTAAAGTCATTGAAAAATTATATTTCTATAGCATTTGTACAAAGAATTTCAGAATAGAATATTTTATTGCTTTTTCAGCAGTATTTTAACTGTTCTTATATAAGTATTACAAATGCATAAAATACACAGTTGTAAATACAAGGTCTGGCACAAATAATGCCCCTTTTTTATTACAAAATCTTTTATTACAAAATCATAAACATGTAATTGTGTAACATAACAATGTCACACTCAAGCACACCATATGACATTTTAGATGAGATATTCAAATTAAAACTATAAATTATTACACCCATATTATTATCCTACCAACCATACTCAAGCAGGCATTACTTCTGCTGGACCCTGTATAATAGTCAAAACTAGATCAGGTATTATAATTATAGGTAACCTCAAAAGTATTAGTAACATCTTTTTATACATACTTGGTTGATATTTTACTCATGCAAAAGGAAAAACTCAGAATTGTGGCTGAAGCTTGTATAGGACCAGTCTAAACCAGCCATAGCCATGCAATATTTCCTTGGTGTTCTCCCCATCAATGGAAAATTACTGTCAGCTGAGCACAGTCCAAAGACTGTGCTCAAATGTCTGTTTCCTTCCCACAACTGAGTGTTTCAAACTTTTCTCAATAGGTAAAATCACCAGAGGTTAGGTAAAGACCAGAGATTAGTTTTCCATGCATGATGGATTCTATTTGCTTTAAAAGTATTGTACCAGAAGGGTAGATGGGTTTTTTTTCTGACTTTAGAACCAAATTAGAATTCAAATATTCAGTTTTGAATCAACCTCAAATCATTTCCTTTAATTTTTCTTGGCAAAATGATATGTATTTTTTTAAATCCTCACTCAAGGATATGTTTATTGATTTTAGAGAGAGGGGAAAGGAGAGAGAGAGAGAGAGAGAGAGAGAGAAACACTGATGTCAGAGTAACATCAGTCAGTCGCCTCCTGTACACACCCTGACCAGGGATCAAACCTACAGCCTAGCTATGTGCTTTTACCAGGAATCAAACCTGCAACATTTTGGTGAATGGGACAATGTTCCGACTAACTGGGCCACCTGGCCAGGGCAATGCTAGGTATTTTTTAATGGGGGAGAAGAAAGGCTTCCGGGGCGGGGGGGGGAATATATATATATATATATATATATGTGTATGTATATATATGAATTTAGTCTCATAATCTCTCCAGTTAATAGGTATGTGTCTCTAGCTATATATATTCTCTCTATGAATATATATATATTCCCCCATATTTGAAATCAGTGTGTGGTCTCTGCATACTGAATATCAGTTCTACACTTGAATTTAACTTGTCTTTTATTAGACTCTAAGCATTTTGAAATCAGAGACTTTGTTTTTTTTAAATAAATACTCTCCATAGATGATAACATGGTCTTTTTCCTGTGTGTTGTCGTCACTAATGACTGCCCAAAATGGACATAAAGGTTACGTTCTTCCTTATTCTTAACACAGAGGAAAAAAGTTTCCCAACTCCAAGATCGAAGATAAAAGATCATAAAAATTAATCTGCATATAGCTTGGGCTAAAATTTTAGGACAACAGCATCTGTCTTGTGTAGAAAGAGGCTGGACTTCATAGTTTATTCCTGTAATATACTGTTGTTAATTATAAAAATAATTATAATAATAACAACGCATCCAGAAATTGTAAGCATTTTTGTCCGTCATTCCACCACTATAAACCAATCAATATTTTCACCTCTCTTTATGTTTTCTCTCTCCAAGAGTTTGATCTGCAAATGTACTTTCTGTACCACTTCACTGGCTACAAGTGTAGTCAACTTCTCCCCTTTTTTTCTTTTTTTAATAACTTCTTTCGTGTGTTTGAAGTAATTTCGACTTAACTCTCTTGCTTATACAGGGTGGGGCAAAAGCAGGTTTGCTGTTGTCACACAAATAAATAATACAGTAATGAACACATGTCAGTGGGAGGATGAACTCTGTCTCACAAACCCTCAACTGTAAAGCTACTTCTGCCCCACCCTTTTTTGTGTAAGTAACTGCCCCTCGTGAAACAGGGATCTTTTCTTTCAAAAATTGAAGAGAATGCTGAGGACTTTGTGATTTTAATTAATTAATTGCTACATGTCAAAAGAATTTAGTCTCATAATCTCTCCAGTTAATAGGTATGTGTCTCTAGCTATGTGACTGAAGCATATTATCCAACTGTACTCTACCTGTTTTCTCGTCTATAAAATGTGGATAATGTACAGAGTAAGTAATGGCTAAATGCTATATCTGTTGTTTTTACTATTTTTTTAGTCTACAACTTCCTCTAATCTGACAGAAAAGACCATCTGAAACAATTCTCTAGGTTTGTCAATAAACCACATGACATTTATTGACATGCCTCCAGTGCACCCAAGATAGGAAGAAACCGTGGCTTATACTCAAATGTTTACTATATATTTCTTCTCAAGGTATGTACCATTAGCTCATGGAGGAAGTCTTCCCTCTCTCTGTCACTTGTCAAAATTCAATTACTCTAGTCCTATTTTACATAAAAAGAACTGTCTTTCAAGGAGGAAGTAAGATCAGCGACAAGCATCATTCCTTAAATTCTTCAATCTTGGTGCCTTCCTAGGTTTTACAGTTGAACACCTTAGGCAGACCTCTGCTTTGGTTTGAGGAATAGCTGAGCACTAAATCAACTGGGGTAACACAGAGCCTGGAAATATCAGGAGGTAGAATGAATCATTTATAAGAAGCCAGTTCGCTCTCAGCTCTGAGAATATCCAGCTGCATAACCTCAAGGGACCTACGTGGAAAAAAATGAGGGGAAATGCTTTGGGCTTTAGAGCTTTTTATTTCCTATGAGCAACACATCTCCTGCCCTTCTCTCACCCATGTTCCCATTGTCCTCACATCGTGTCTTTCTGCTAATTCACTGCCTGTGCTTGCTGAGCCAAGGCCTTAAGTTGTTTATGAATATTTAAAAAAAAAACAGATTAAGTCCACCATAAATTGACTCTGTGTGCCTGAAGGGGCTGTGGCCTTTTTGTTGGACTAACATGCCAGCAATTTGGGTGTCATATTATGCTGCAGAGATGTCAAGTAGGGAGAATCTTAAAAAAGTCCCCTTTTAATAAAAAGGCTGCTGGGGAAGCCTGCTGGTTCCCTGCCTGGTTGCTACTCTCTAAGTGTAGCAACACATTAATTGATAGAGGTGAAAAAAATCGTTAACTGGCCTCCCTCCCACTGAATGAGGAAGGTAGATAATACCTGCACACAGGCCTCTAGGGAGTGGTGTGAATGCAGCTGCTTCTGAAGGGCAAGAACAGGTCTTCCGGAAGCCTTCCTTGGCTGGGGAGTTCTCCCTTCTTGCCAATTGCTGCCCACCAAGCCAGTAGGTGCTCTCAAAGTCTAGGCAAATGCAAGAAACAATTTCTTTGGCTCAGATGTGTACTGGCTTGCTAGAGACAGCTGGTATGTGAAGAGAGGATGTCACCAGCTGCTAGGTCTCAAATTACCAGCATGGGCTGGCAGCTGAGGGAATGGTGTGTGCCTATCCTGTAGCACTGAGGCCATGACCAACATTTCTTGAGTGATCACAGTCTCGATCCCTAGAGGAAGTTTGGAAATACTCCACTGAGACAGGATGGCAGCACTTGAACCTGGTATCAGGTTTCAAAGTTGTGTCTAAGGACAGGTCTTCTCAGTGCTCTACCTCTGCTCACGTGTGAAGTAGCAGGTGTTTTCATAGAGCTGAGAAACAGGTGTCCACTGGTTGTTACAGCATCTGTTTACTTCAGTCCAGTCCCCAGGCCAAGTGTCACAGCCATTATCAACTAAGTTTGATGAAGATTGCTTCCTCCATCCACAACTGGAACTGACATTAGCCACATTCCAGAATTCATTATGCAGGGCTGTGTCTGAGGGTGGGTTAACAGGTAGTTTTTAAAAATTAACTGGATATAACCTTTTCCTCTTCCACATAAGTGGCAATGATTTCCCCTCTCCGGCTTCTGCCCATCTGAGTAGTTTATATACAAATCAGCAGCAAGATGGAAGTTTACTCTGAGCTTTATGATGTTTCAACCTGCTTAAACATCTAATCCTTTGTACATTTCCTTGTCCCCACTTCTAACCCAACATATTCCTGTGCTCACTTGCTCTACAACATGATCATCTATTTTTCCAGCTTTATTGAGGTATAACTGGCAAACAAAAATTGTATATATTTAAGGTGTTCAATGTAATGGCTTGATATACCTATCTATACACTGTAAAATGTAATGAACGCATCCAATCACTACACCTAGGCACAATCAATTTAACAAACACATCCATCAGTTCACCTAGTTACCATTTTTGTTTTGGTGTGGGTGGTAAGATCACTTAAGGTTTACTCTCTTAACAACTTTCAAGTTTACAGTACAAATTACCAACTATAGTCAACATGCTGTGCATTAGAACTCCAGAACTCATTCATCCTGTACCTGAAAGTCTGTGCCCTTTGACCGACATCTCCCCATTTCCCCCACTCTCCCCAGCTCCTGGAAGCTGCTCTTCTACTCTCTGCTTTTATAAATTTGACTTTTTTTTAATAAATTCCACACATAAGTATGATTATACAGTATGTGTTTTTCTCTCTTTGGCTTGCCTCACTTAGCACGATACTCTTAAGTTCATCAGTGTTGCTGCAAATGGCAGGATTTCCTTTTTCATAGCTGAAGAGTATTTCATGGAGCCTATGTACCACATTTTCTGTATCTATTCATCTGTCAGTAGACAGTTAGGTTGTCTCCATATCTTGGCTGCTGTGAATAATGCTGCCATGCACATGGGGGCATGGATATCTCTTCAAGATAGTGATTTCATGTCCTTTGGTTATATACCCAGTTGTGAGATTATTGGGTCACATGGCAATTCTATTTTTGAGGAATCTCCATACTGTTTTCCATAATGGCTGCACCAATTTACATTCCTACCAGTAATGTACAAGGGTTCACTTTTCTCCAGCACTTGCCAATGCTTATTATCTCTTGTCTTTTGGTAAAAGCCATCCTAACAGGTATGAGGTCATGTGGCATTGTGGCTTCAGTTTGCATTCCCCTGTTGAGTGGCGATATTGAGTACCTTCTTTGAATTTGTTAGCCATTTGTATGTCTAACATACATAATGGAAAAATGTCTGTTCAAGTTTATTGCCCATTTTTAATCAGATTATTTGTTATTGTTCTTTTTTTGTTTCATTTTGTTGTTATTGAGTACATGAGTTCCTTATATGTGTTGGATATTAACCCCTTATCAGATATGTGGTTTGCAAATATTTTCTCTCATTTACTCGGTTGCCTTTTCATTTTGTTGGCTATTTCCTTTGCTGTGCAGAGCTCTTTACTTTGATGTAACCCTACTTGTTTATTTTATTTTTGCTTTTGTTGCCTATGTGTTGAATGCCATATCCAACCAATGTCAAGGAGCATTTTTCCTACTTTTAACACCTTAAGCTAGGTCTATAATATTAACAATAATGCAGTCAATGTTCAAAGAATTTTT
Organism: Macrotus californicus; assembly: GCA_007922815.1. Classification (NCBI taxonomy): domain Eukaryota; kingdom Metazoa; phylum Chordata; class Mammalia; order Chiroptera; family Phyllostomidae; genus Macrotus; species Macrotus californicus. The sequence continues at coordinate 15,956 of VMDR010004211.1, forward strand.
AATGATTATAAACAGCATTTTCAAAATTTCATAAACTTTAGTTATACAAATTCCAAATCTCCATCTGGACCCCTCGTATGCCTTTACGATTGTGAACCCCCATAGCTCTGAAGCTGCAGGCATTCATAATACGAGGCTTGTGCCGTTATCTTTGTGCAACTTTTGATGAAATATTTAAGTGATTGTGGAAGGTCTGAAATCTTTTTACCTTTATTTGTTCTCTAATTTAGTCTCTCTCTTAATCTCTTTCTCTCCCCCCTCTCTCTGGCCTCACTCTCTTCCTCTGCCTCATTGAAACCTCCTCTAAACTCCTTCCTATTCCTGCTCAGCAGAATGGAGATCAAAATCACACCAAAATTCTGTTTCCCTCTGCCCTTCCTCACCATTTCACAGTGGGCTTTTCCTTCCTAAGGATTTGGGAAGAAAACAAGTCAGAAAGGTCAAAGGTCTCAGACATTTGAAAAAAAATCTGTCCTTGTCCTCTCCCCAAGTTGAAATACTTATTGCAATAATTGGAGATCCAAGAACTATTCTGTCATATGTGGCTTTAAATAATGTTAACTAATGTCCAGCCTGATATGAATCCATGGTAGTCCAGGTTTTTATTTTTAAGTTAAAACAATCAAACCTTGTTTGAAAAGGGATATGGGTAGGACTAAGACATTAACTCTGAATTCAGAATTTCTTGGGGATTGACTGACAATGCTGTTAGTGTATTCAGGTTATTAAGGGATATATTTCAAACATGTACACACGTATAGGAATGTGTGTGTTTTCATGTGTTGGTTCACACTGTCAGGAAATACACTGATTTGGAGCAATACCAATTTTGACCCAGGTGAATAAATTAACATTGCCATTTCTTCTAGAAGTAACACATTTGCTTGCTAACACATGATCTATCCATATGACCCTTAACACATGCAAATAATAAGGTGTGTTTTGGGTTCATATGGTAAACACTGTGAATCTGTAATGTATGTATATAATTTTTTAATGTTTCTCACTGACCTACCCATGGCATCCTAGTTCATGTGTGTGTGCCAGAGACTGAAAAAGCCAAATGACAAAGAGTAGGGTTACAGAGAAAGAAAGGAGGGACTTGAGAAAACTTGACAATGTATTAAAGTATAATAGTAACACTGCAGTGTTTGACAAAGAACAAACAAACATAACCATCTGGCTTTAATCAGCTTTTATTTATAGTTTCCAAGTCCCAGGCAAAAGTTGTCTTTGGTATCACGAAATAGTAAAAGAGGCAGACATTGGTCTAGAGTCCCGCAGAAGTAAACCCCGAGACAGCAGGTACAAAGTAGTTTACTTAGAAAGTTCACGAAGCATGAGCAAAGGAGTGGGGAAGTAAGACGGAGATCTGAAGGGTACAAACGGTCCACCATGAAGCCCGTTGCCTCCGTGAGGAATGGAGCTGAATCCCACTCAGCGAGACGTTGTATGTGGATCACTCCTCAGAGTGATCCCACCCGTGGGATGAGGAAGCTGGAACACTTACCTAACCAATTCTACCATCTAGCGCCTGTTTCTGGGGATTACTCATAATCCACCACTTTTGGTTTATTTATTTTTGGGACAAGCATGTAACTATGGCCAGAAATAGCCCTTAGGTAGAGACTTGTAGGTTAAAAACAAATAAACCAAAAAACCCCTCTGAAGCAGGAAGTTGCAGGTGTGAGAGATGCTTGTTCGGCAGAGGACATGGGCACCAATATCACCTCCCTCCCCACCACAGGAGGGTCAGGGACATTGGGATAATTTCACCTGCATATGTACACGAGTCTTTTGAGCCTTAATTTTCTCCTATATGTTGAAAATTTAAACAAAACTCTTACTGTTTTTGAATATGTAACATCAAAATGATCTTAGTAAGTATAAAACCAATTCATTGAATTGATCACAAAATCAAATGTACAGTCATATGTTTACTTAAAGTTCTTGGTAGACTACCATTTAAAATAAGCACTTCTATCAGGTGAGATTTAAAGATATTTTTCTACAAGCTGTTTAATTAAAATGAGCTTTAAAATACTTCATCACATTACAAACCTTCAAAACAAAAAGGATTGTCTTCTGAAATCTGTAGAAGATGTTTCCTAAATGTCACTCTCGGTTACCATTTCTACAGCTAAGTGGTGCAACAGTGGTTCCCTACCACCTGCAATGTGACCTCCTCAGATAAAAGATGAAACGACCCTTGTGGTTAATTGAGCTTTCTCTTGATTTAGGGAGAAAAAGGCAAAGTTCTCTCTATGACTAATTCAAGGATTTTAAGAAGTTCTCCTAAATCATTTCAACAACAAGGCCTGGAATCCCAAGGACAGAGGAAACTTTAAAAGTCCCACCTACTCATCAGACCTGGTTGTCCACGTTTTCACCGTGAGGTCTTCTACCCAGAGCTTGCATATCTCTCCTCACACAAAGTCTTCTCCCAGCAACCACAAGGGAGCCCATTCCATTTTTGTTAACAGTTTTTCTTTATATAATCCCAAATCTCTCCATCAAGATCTACTGATGGAATAGCACTTTGCATTGCGGCACACATGTCTTAGGCCTTGCCTGTCCCTTTGGTCCACGCCATTCTTCACAAGGCCTCTTTTCTGCCAGCTTTTAAGCCCTGTATCTAGAATCCTCTCTCCTTGAATCTTCCCTGACTATCCATCCCACAAGGATATTTTTTCCTTTATTCTCTTACCATACAATTCATGATCTGTGTCCATTCATTCACTCATCCATTTTCCCAGTATTTATTGAGTGCTCCCTGTAGGCCAAGTATGGTTCTAGTTAGGGGCTACAGGAGGCTATAAGACAGGCAACTCCTGTGCGCATTGGAATTCTCTTCCACTAGGGGAGATCCACAATGAAGAACACCCAAATTTCACATGTGATAAGACCTATGAAATGAATTAAACACAACGTTGTGTTTTTCATGGGCACGTATCTCTTTTTATTGTAAACTCCCTGAAGCAAGTTTTACTGATCCATCTTCCTAAGTATGTGATACTACTCCAAACAGAGAGTATTTAATCATGTGGGATTTATAAATGGGATTAGTTGATAATATCATAATTACAGTTACTGTTGCTTAGAAGGACACATTTCACACTTGTGGAATGTTGCACATTTTACATTTGTTACACTTAACCAAAATGTCAAACTGTTGGTAGGTTCCCTTGTACACTGTCAATGCTGAAGCTGTCATGGAAATATTTAAACTGGCTTTATTTTCAACTTTCTACCCTTAACTTTCTTTGAAATCAAGACAGATTTTGCTATCCCTTAATTTTCCCCTAAGCTCCGTGGACCCTTCCCACTCCAAAACCATCGGACCTCCATCGCCCCTTTAGAAAAACATGAACGGGTAAGCCACCTGCTTACATTTAAATATACTCCCTACTCTGTGTTGATTTTTGTGGCAGATTTAAGGAAGTTTGAGATCCCAGTTAATGGAGGCACTATCCAATGCCTAAAAATGATACATGATGACTCAGATTCAGGTGAAAAAGGTTCTATTCATCAGCACAGCGTTCTTCCCTTTAATTACCATGTGGCAGCTGACCCTGTCCAGCCCACTGAATTTCACCTTGCTTTCAAATCCTGGTGTGTGTGTGTGTGTGTGTGTGTGTGTGTGTGTGTGCGCATGTTACTGATTTCTAATTGTACCAGCTCCTGAATTAATATTCGGCAACACCAACATTCACTGTGTAAAGAAAGAGCACGGTTCAAAGGCGTCAGGCATGACCTCTTCAAACATCAATTCACAGCTACAAAGCCAGGGATCATTGCAACCCCCTTAAAGAGTTGTTTTGAATATTGGAAGAGAAAATGTAAAGAACCAAGTGGGGAAAAAAATAAGTAGATAGTAGGTGTTGAGTAAATGCTAGTGCTGCTTAAATAACCAAAGTAGTCATTCAACTAGTGACTCAGACTTTGGTTAACAATTAGCTAAAGAGTAACAATGAAGATTTTTTTTCTAAAAACAGCAAGTCCAGTAAGCTTGATTTTACGCATGGATGGAATAGGAACTTGCCATTTCATTACAATTTATTCTCCAAAAATTTCCTTGTTAAAGGCCTGGAATGTTTACCATTCGAAATTAATCCCAGTGGGCTGTTATTGTTATTTACTATACCTACTATTAAAATATAAATACCTCATATGCATTCACTTTGTACTAGCCACTCTGCATAAAGGAGTTCCTTTGAGATTAACTAAACAGTGAAGATGCCCTAAACAGGGGTTTAAAAAATCTTGGTGACACAATCCCCCCACCACCCCCCCACCTTGTTTGGTTCCACAGTGTTGACCAGACAGTTTTGTTTTGTTTTTTTTATTTTGAATTAGCATCAACATTTAAAATGAGATCTTTCCTGTAACTTTAAATTTCTCCTTACAAAATGAGAAAAGTTGGCCATACTGGGCTCTCAGTCCAGGGGTATGAGCCACGCTTCCTTAAAGAAGGGCTTTTCATGGACACCTGGTCCCCCTAGTTAAAGTCTTCAGGGGCTCAGCGACCCTTTCCCATGCTTTCAGTGCCACCTGAACAAAAAAGGGCGCAGAGGGGACACTATCATTTTTGTACTTTTGCTTGCATTTATTTTGGGGATGCCTATCACTTTCCATCAACACCTGAAGATTTCTGGGTTTCTAGTCACCTTCATTGATAACTGCATGTGAAAGTATCCAGCAGACACAACTGCTACAGCAACCTTTTACCCTCTTAATGCCAAGCATGAAATTCTGTTTTTCATTTTCTCCAAAAGCATCCTGTTAAACTGTTTCTCTTCCTGGGCCTGAAAGGACACACAGAAAATGTTTCCTCCTAGAAACATAGTAGCAGAATCACAATATTACAGACATGGTCATTTTTTATTCATTCCAGAATTCTAGCAATTGAACAAAAGAGAAACACTGCCTTTTTAAATAATAACAGTTAACATTTATTTGAGTCCTTGACTACATGCTGAACGCTGTTCTAAGCATTTCACCTGCACTGCTTGATATGGCTCTCCCGGCCGCCCGTTGTACCCACTTGACAAATGAGCAGACTGAGGCACAGAAAGGTAAAGCCATGTGATTGAAGCACAGGCCCAGGTTGGCATTTACACCTTCCCACTCTGGCTCCGTGGTATTTCTAACCACTATGTGATACTGCTTTCTCTGTGTAGCCCAGTGTGTCAGCCTTCAGTGCTTCAACATGAGTCCTTGGCATCTATTTAAAGATGGAGAACAGAGTTGCGTTGTCTCATCATTTGGGAAACAGAAAGATAGGGCCGTCATTTTGTATCATTGCAAAGACACCGTTCACACTGAGGTTTTTGTAAATGGTTCCCCCCTGTAGTTGTGCAATGTCCGTCTGGCCCAGACACAAGCATTAGCACTGCTTCACACACAAGGGTTTTTTACCCTTCATGCCTTTAAATGATTTTTAGTGAAACAGGCCACCCCAAAGAATAGCTTCTACTGAGGTCTCTCCTCATGCTAGGAATCAAAGATCAGCAATGAGTTTCCATAATTAGTTATTTTATACAATCTAAAAACTCTTAGGCATTTCCTCAGGGGGAGCTGAAATTCCAGACAGCCATTTCTTCTGCTTCCAGTCGTGTCAAGCAGTCGTTGGTGACAAATGTTCTCAGAAATGATCTCTGAGGAGATAGAAGGCAGTTTGCTTCCTGGTTTATTTCTCCAACACAGGCGAGTGTGGAGGTGATTTTTCCATGTCGTTGCAGAACTTAGGGGGAAATGGTGACTCACCATCCTCTGATAGAACCTACGGTGACCCTGCAGCCCAGCTGTGCCCAACGGTGTGTGACTCCCACTGAGTCAGGAGAGTCGCTCAAGCCTAGTTGCAGAAGAGTGAGAATTTCTCGCATTACTGACCCCATGTTATTCCACTACAGGACCTAGTCTGTAACAACAGTAGTGAAGAAAAAGCGTTGACTATCCCACGCCATTTCAAATGCATTCCACTTATTCTTAGAGAACAGAGTTCATCAGAGAAAAATACTGTCCATATCCAGTGAAGCAGTTGAGCAGAATGGGAGTCAGAGAATTAAATTTAGATTTATCTGTTTCTGTTGGGGCTAAAATCTTTTCTTCCTGTTTCCAGTCTCTCCAGTTGAGTAAAAATCACCCCCAGTTCAAAGCTCTGTCCCTGGGACCGAGTACAAACCCAGGTGGCTCTCATGGGACTTTCAACCTCTTCCTCAACTACAGCAAGAACGCTGGAGCCCAACAACTATCTTAGTTCACAAGTCCCCAGTCAGGTGTTTGGAAGGATTTTTTAACAAATGATTTTGGTGCAACAAGACAACAGTACATTGTTTTAGATTCTTCATTCAAGTACCCACGTCCTGGATTCATTGTCTTGCAATCTCCTGTGTTCAGTTCTTATGAAGAAAACCATAAAGAGATTAACATTTCCTTCCCAATGAAACTATGATGTTGTCAAGGGTGGCCACCACATCTCGTGCTGTTTACTTTCGTCTGTGATATCCAGTATGAGCTGGGTCATGAGTAAGTCCCTGCAGTGAATGCTTGGTGCCTTACTTCACCTCACTAGCAAACTGAAGTATAATTCGTAATTATCCAAATAGTGTAGGAAATAGCACATTACCCGGAAATATTAAATATATCTCCTGCATGAATCACTTCTTCCCAGAATTCTTTTTCCACCCAGGCCCAAGCTCCAGGGCTCCGTGCCACGGCTCACAGGCTCTGGCCCTGAGTGTCCTGAGTGTCCAGAGCCTGTGAGCTTCGTATGGGCCTGTGAAAATAGTTGAGGACTGAAAAATGGAGGAACTGACTCCAAAATACGAAATCTATAAAATCATGATTAAAGCTTAATTAAATGTTCAAAGTGTAACATTATGTCCATTTTAACCATTGTTACATAAATACTCATAAAAATTTTATTAAATTTGAAGAACAATTTGTGGGCTGAATATTTACTTCACAAGGATTCTCAGGCATACTGGATGGTTGCAGAGAAATTAAGGCCAGTCATTAGTTAAATGAGCTTAATAATAGCCAAATAACCACAAAAGCAAAATTATAAAGATCTTGTCTAGTTTTTTTACAGTAAAAATATTGCATAGTGTGGGAAGTGGGTCCATTTTAATATGTTGCCTATGATGCGTAGTGGAGCCTACCAAGGTGTTAAGCAGCCCTGCCTAAGCTACTACCCATTTGCAATAACTTATTTTTTTACTTTATTGATATTTTAAACCATTGTACTTTAATTATAATTTAGAATTACTGTAAGGTAACTTACAGTAAGAAAAAGATTATATGCAGAGAAGTCTTTGAGTCAACCAAAGACTGAAGCACAGGCCCTGGGGGAATCTGAGTAACGGAAGAACCGTGCGCTGAAGGAGGCCTTACACGCTGTGGGCCTGGGCGGGAGAGGTTTTCCACATCTCAACCACCTTCCCTGGAAGTGGAGGGAGTTTGGGCATTATCTCTTGTAGCTCATTTGCCTTCAACTTTCCACGAGGCAACTTCCACCAATTATCATTCTCGAGACTCAACTTTTTTGCAAAAATATCAGACAAAGCACTCTCTTTAAGAACACAGGGAACACACTAAGTAGTTCTGAAAATCGTAGTTCTGTGTTGTTTACAGGTATTTTTTCGGAGTTCACTGCATGTCTGGAATGAACGGCCTCCCTTTCTCCCCAGAAGAGCAGAGATTGATATGCAAGGTCAGGTTAAACAGTATCTAACTCTGCTTTCCTGTCCCTTAGACAGGAGCTCACTGTTCCAAAAACAAAATTTAACTGTAAATATCACTATAGAAATTGTTCTTGAGTAAGGAAGGAAAATTAGTCTTCATTTTGAGAAAGGAACCAAACTAGTAAAATTGTGTGTTCTTTTTCAAAAGTTATGTACACCTGCAGGCCGGTAGCTTAATGCTTGAAACATTTTTAAATTTTAATTTCTAAAATGAAGCTAATGATTTCAATACCATGTCCATTAAAAAACAAATAAACAAAAAACCTGTGACCAGAAATAATAAATTTATTTATTCTATCATCTTTGTCTAAGAATTGGCTAAATGAGTTAAAAAATAAATAAACCTTTTCCTGTTGAGATGCTATTTGTAATGTTATTTGTTTAGTTCCTGAGGTCCTAGTTTTCCCCAGAGGACAATCTACTCTTTGAACAGACAGATTTAAGTCCCAGCTTAAGGCCTCCAGCATGTTACTGAACCCCCTCTAGACCTCAGTTTCTTCAACTGTTCAATGGAGGGAATTACAGGACCCAGCTCATGAATTTGTTTTGGACATTAAATGAGATGGCATGTGCAGAGCACCTCACTCCGTGGCTGGCGCGTGGTAAGCGTGCACTGCCGCTTTCAGATTCCTCTGGAAGCAGAAGGCCTGGTTCCGGTCTGGTTCTTCCACTCCACCAGCTGGGGAAGCACTCCTGGTCCTTCAGTGCCCTCATCTGATAAGTGGGTACAGAAAGTCTTCCTGTGGCTGATGTAACAGTAAATGTGCTAATAACATACGTAACACACTTGTGATGGCTCCAAACAGGTTCTTAGAGAATTGGCCAGAATGTAGCCTTCCAATGCAGAGACACAGCCACCTTATTCATAGACAGGAGGGTGACCAACTGGCAGATTTTATAGGATGCCACAAGCACCTTCCTGTTGTCCTGCCAAGACTCTTTCTGGAAAAGTCATTTTTCTGATTTGAGCTTCTAAAAAGTCCCTTTTAGAATTCAAATACTCTACCTGGGTTGAATAGCACATTACATGATAGCTTTTCCAGATTAAGGCAGTGTTTCTCCCAAATAGGAGAGAATCTTCCCCTCCTCTTAACAGTGATACTGGGGTCAGCTCAATGCCTGCCTCAGACTTCTTCCAGTGTATTTCCTAGCCACTTTCTTTTCCTTTGAAAGAAAACTTTTATTGTAAGGAGAGAGGAACTCTGTTTTGGTAAAGGAGATGGCAAAATAGCTCTCAGGGGTAGAGGCTATGAAAGAGAAGACAGGCAAACCTCATTTTCTGAAATCTAACTTCAGCCATGAGGCAAATGCCACAAAAGGGCCATTTTACAAGGGAAAAAAAAATGTAAAAGGCTTATCTCCCACTGTTGACCAAAGAAAACATTTACTCTGTTAAGCAAGCACCCTGTGAGACAGATACTGTGCTAGGTCCTGTGAATACCAAGATGAATAAACTTCACTCCATGTTTTCAAGGAACTCACAACACTATGGGGGCCAGGGCCCCTTTCCCCCAGCCAGATAGGGAGAGGGTCACGTGGTGGTGGTGGTGGTGGTGGTGTTCATGAACACTCTGGAAGGGGTGAGCACCAGAATCTAGCAGCTGGCTAGCCCTGAAAAGCAGCAGGACTAGAGGAGTTTCCCTCCGAGTTAATTCTTGACAAGAAACAAAATAAGGGAAGTAAAGGGAAGAAGGATAATGCTCCCAGTGAAACGTGTGCAAAGACCCCAACCAAGGTGACAGTTTGGGATTGCAGATGAGGCAACACCTTTCCTCATGAAATCCCGGACCAGCCCTGGGAGGAAGACAGTTCCATACATTTTCCCATTCTATAGAAGATGTTGAGTCTTAGATTAAGTTGTTTTCGAAGGTCAGACAGTCACAATCAGTGGCTGAACCGTGGCTATAGGACACTGATGTCCCTATAATTTCCATCATAAGTACATTACACACAAGTAAAGCATAATATTTTATAATAACAATGATCAGAATTAACCCCACTTGTTCACAGATTGGAATGAAGCCAAGAAAACTAAACTTCTGTCTCTGAGTTAGTTAGCTGACTGTGTTAGATCTTAAAGGGCGGGTAGGACTTTCCTCGCAGAGAAGGGGGTTAGAACGTGAGAGGCTCACCAGGCAAGGGAACAGCACAGCAGATTTGGGGCAAGGCACGTGCGATTATGTGGCTGCTGTTATAGGATGTGAAGAATTCATTAGTCACCCAGGGCGAGGCTGGACGATAGACTGCGTACTGTTGTGATCAGGAGAGCATCCCCCAAAAGAGCCACTCACACGCCGCACACACATCTGTGTCCTCACGGTGCCAGGCTTCGTAGGGGAGACCACCGCAGTAAGCCGTGGGGTCACATGCAGGCTCCACGTGGGGTAGGGGAGGCGGAGCTTACGCGACAGAAGTGAGCAGAGCAAGCGTCCGGCACCAAGTCCACTCACTGGCAGGGGGGGTAGGTGGAAAGGTGGGCATTGGTCACAAGCCAGGCGGTTATAGTGGCAGCACACATCTGGTGGACGAGAAGTCCAGCAGGGCTCCGAGGGTGACCCGTGGTCGGCCAGGCTCGAGTGTCCGATGGTCGGAGCTCTGAGTTCTTATGGCCCACAATGTGCAGAGATCCCACTCACATCAGTGTCCATGTGGAGTCCTTGTCCAGGTGTCCAGATTGCAGTTTGGGGCAGTCGGAGCCCCTCCCAAGGGCGTTCCCATTACACCCCATTACCTCAGTCTTGACATAGCGCTTGACATAAATGTCACCGCTGATAGTGACTCCATATTAGAATGTCAAGAATATTCAAAACGTCTTCTCCACTCTTGCTCTGTGCACATCCAAATGGTAGAAGTTTTTATTTAACACTCACAAAAAAGGCTATAATTGACTCTGGAAGGAATAAGAAGCTGTTGGAGGTTTTTAAGCAGGAAATTTAACATTTAATTTAACATTAATAATTTAACATGTGTGTCTTTGAAAGATAACCCAAAGGCAATACAAAGAATAAACCTTAGATGTGTAAGACAAGAGTCAGGAAAGCTGTTTACAATCTGTTGTGTAGAGGGAGTCGGGGGGCCAGGGTCTAAACTAAGATTAAACACAAAGCAATTGTTTTTAATCAAAGCATTATGGGAACATACTTTGACGCTTTAAGCCTGCTTTCCTCTATATCATTAACTTCTCTTTTAAAGCTTGCTTTTCTAAAATTTTTATTGAATTTAAAACTTTCTTCAATCTTTATTGTATCACTTTTCACTACCTTTTAGTCCCCTGGTACCCCCTCCCCCAGCAGTCACCACACTGTTGCCCACGTCCGTGAGTCTTTTTTCTCGGTCCCTCCACTGCCTAAGCCCCCTCCCACCAGCTCTCCTCTGCTCTCCATCTGGGTCTGTCCCCATTTCCCTTGTTCGTTCAGTTTGTTCATTTGATTCCACATATGAGTAAAATCGTAGGGTATTTGTCTTTCTCTGACTGGCTTATTTCACAAAACTTACTTTTAATAGGACGTCTTAGTTATTGATCCCTCACTATATGCCAAAGCCTTTGCCAAGGTTTTACATGCCTCATTTAAGCCTCACAAAACTCTTGTATCTTCATTTTATAGCTGAAGAAACTGAGGCTTAATGAAGCTTCAATAACTTGATCAAGCAACTGGGCATCAGTGGAGTTTGGATCTTCACTCAGACAGTCCGATCCTAAAGGCTGCTTTCTAACCTGATCCTGGGTACCTCCCTGAGTAACAGGCATGGTCTCAAACAGTAGGGCCGCTTGCATTCAGTGTAACTTACTTGTGGTGAGTGGTCAAAGGAGTTGCTAGAGTCGCCTGGATTATTTACCATTGCTTTTAGCACAGGTGGGGAAATATTGTTGGACAAGTGTGATTTAAGTAGACCTGATCAATGCTTGCATTTTAATAAATCAGTTTTGGTCATTGTCTATTGCATCAGGTGTTAAATGATCACTAAAGCACCTTCTGTGCGCATTTATTTCTGATAGATTACTTTCCAAATCCCATTTTAATGAGAACCTCAATTCATCTCACAATATTAGAAATGGGGCTTTATTTGGCGATGTGATTTTTTCTAATTGTTCTATTATCTCTTTCAAAAACTCTTTTCATTACATAAATATATAATTAATATAAAATACAGAGGTAATACAAGAACACTTATAAAGTTTAAAATTAGGTAATTTATTTGATCCCTATCATGTTTTCTTTGAAATTCAATATTTTGAACTAGTGCAAATTTCTGAAAGTTCGTTATAAAATGCATTTCCTGTCGACATTACTGATCCCATGCAGGGATGTGTATTCTAGTTTTAAAAACCTAGTTTTCTGAACCCTTCAATAGACAATGTACTCTGTCGACACAGGTTGAAATCTATACATGTTGAAGTCAGAGGTCTCACATATTCTTAACTTTCAAAATGATCATTTCTTAGCCAGTATTACCTAAGGAGGCAATCAAAATTCCATCTGCTGTGTAGGTGACAACCACCTGCCATTAGGAGTGTGGCTAAAGACCTTATCACACTTTATGCCTGGCAGGCTCATGATATTATCATATACGAAGAGGGGACCCAAAATGGAATTATCTTCTGGAGGGCGGGCCCCTTGTAGTACAGGTTTCCCCCACTAGGTGAGTGTTCTAGGAACCCATCTGCATCAGTGTACCAGCTGGCACTGTTGTGAGAGGCTGCATTCAGCTTCAGTTAATTTTTTTTGAAGACTCTTTCAAAGCACTTGCCCAAAAAAGGTCTCAGTAGGTATATTGCATCAAATGGAGAGTACTTTGAAGGTGACTAAAATTTAAACATGTAAGAATAAATACACAACGCTTTATAAATAAATTCTGGGGTTTTCTTTGGTCCATGCTTACATACCTTCATCATAATGTTTATGAGCCTAAAAATTAGAAACAAGTACAGTGAACTCGGATTGTTTAATCCTGGATATCTGGAAAATCTATAATTTGCTGGCTGTTAATATATCTGTCATTTCACCTATAAATCACACACACCATTTTCAGTGGCTATTCATTCATCGTCACTGTTCGACTAAACAGGATGGGCGGCTTAAAGACAATTCCCAAGAACACAGGAGCAATTTTTAATATTCTTCTCTCTTTCCTGTCCCCTCCCCCGCCTCTCTTTCTCACAAACACACATCACACACACATCAAAGACATACTTTTCTGTCACTGGTGATGGGACTTTGAACAAATCACCTCTATTCATAAAGTTAGTATGAGCACACCTAACTTGCAGGGTTGTCATGAAGAAATAAAAAAGGATATGTAATGTAATTAGCAGGTGATTATTAAATAATCAGGATTATTGTCTCTTATTTGTGAAAGTTTTATTATTTTGCATTAATTTTTAATACAGATTCCATCTCAAATCAATGTAGAAGGACTTTGTTTTTCCATTTCGTTAGTTGTATTTTTCAAGAAGTTTGCCCATATTGCTTAAATTTTCAAATTTATTGGCATAAAGCTGTTCATGATATATTGTCATTATTTTTAAATGTCTACAGAAACTGATGATTTAAGTTTCTCAGATTAGTTCTTGATCAGTATTGCTTGGTGTTTGTCAATTTATTATTTTTTGCCAAGAACAAGCTTTTGGCTTTGATGATTTTTATGTTTATGTTTCTACTACATTGTTTTATACTCTCATCTTTAATTTTATTCCACTGTTAAGTATATCATCTTTCTAGCTTTTAGATATTATACCATGTGAGATATCGCCAGTCTTTCTCCTTTTCTTTGTCCCCCCAGCTTTCCCGAAGTATGATTGACAAATAAAATTGCATATATTTAAAGTGTACCATGTGGTGATTTGATATACCCATACTTTGTGAAAAGATTACCATAGTCAGGTTACTTAATGCATCCATCACCTTGCAGTCACCTTATAGCTGGTGTGGTGAGAATGCTTTATGATCTCCTCTCTTAGCAATTGTGAGTGCTGTGGACAATACAGTTCCAACTGTGGTCACAATTCTGTACATTTCATCCACAGGACATTGTAGAAATAATCTTTATTTTTCAGTTAAAATCAATGGTATTATATCAGTTTCGGGTGTACAACATTGTGATTAGACATTTTTATAACTTACAACATGATCACAGAACTTGCTGTTCTTACTACTGAAGGTTTGTGCTCTTTGTCCAGGATCTCTCCATTGCCCACAACTTCTAGTCCTGAGTCCCATCATTCTACATTGTTTCTATGAGTTTGACATTTTTTTCTATTTTTATTTAATTTTATTTTATTTTAGATTCTACATGTAAGAGAGCTAATACAGTATTGTCTTTCTCAGTCAGATTTCTTTCACTTAGCATAATGTCCTCCAGGTTCATCTATTGATATGCTGCCACAGATGGCACATTTCCTTCTTTTTCGTGGCTGAATAATATTCCACTGTGTTTTTAGGCCTCACCACCTTTTACCCATGGAAGCACATGTAGGCTGTGTCCACATCTTGGCCACTGTGAGTAGTGCTTCAATGAACATGGGAGTACAGATATCCCTTTGAGATACTGATTTTGTTTCCTTTCGATATAAACCCAGAAGTAGAATTGCTGGATCATATGGCAGTTTGATTTTTAATTTGCTGAGGAAACTCTATGATGTTTTCGTAGTGGCTATACCAATTTACCTTCCTACCAGTAGTCCTCAGGTGTTCACGTTTCTGCACATGTGCATCAGCACTTGTCTCTTGTTTTTGATGAACACCATCAATGCAAGTGTGAGGTTATATCTCCTCTTAGTTTTGATTGCATCTCCCTGATAATTACTGATGTTAAGTACCTTTTCATGTACGTGCTAGCCATTTGTATATCTTCTTTGGAAAAATGTCTAGTAGTTTCCTTTGCTCATTTTTTTAATCGTATAATTTGGGTTGTGTTTTTTTGTTTGTTCAGTTTTTTTTTGCTATTGAGTTGTATGGGTCATATTGTGGATATTAACATCTTATCAAATATGTGGTCTGAAAATATCTTCTCACATTTAAAGGTTGTCTTTTCATTTCCTTGATATTGTAATGTATAATAAATACATACAGTCACGTGCTGCTTGATGACAGGGAGATGTCCTGAGAAATGCAGTGCCAGGTGACTTTGTCATTATGCTCGCATCACAGCGTGCACTTGCACAAACCTCGATGGCATGCCTCCTACACACGCAGGACATACGGCACAGCCTACTGCTCCTAGGCTACAAGCCCACATAGCATGTTACTATATAAAACAACACGAGATTATATCAAGTACAAGATAAGATCATGCAATCAAAACACCCGATCAATGGGATGAGACTGCCGCCAGCCTATCGCAGCACGCTGTCTTGTAGCAAACTTTTATAAGGAGAAAGAGACACTCTAAAATAACTTTAAAAGTATAGTATAATCAACACCTAAACCAGTAGCCTAAACTAAACACCTAACACAGCCATTTATTGTCATTATCAAGTACACATTCTACATGATTGTGTGTTCTATACTTTTGTACAGCTGGCAGGTTTGTTTATGCCAGCATCAGCACGAACACATGAGCAATGAATTGCCCCAGGTCCTCACTAAGTGATAGAAATTTTTCAGCTCCATTATAACCTTATGAGACCACAGTCACATATGTGGTCTGTCATTGACCTAAAAGTCATTATGTGGCACATAAATATATTCATTTGATCATCAGATGACCAAAATGTGTTTCTTATCATTATTTGGCCTTTGTCCACTAGTTCCTGGCTCACAGCTCCTAAAACCCTTGGAATTTCCTGTGATAAGAGCCATAAAGGTGTCTTTTGTTATATTAATATGATGACTTTCAGAAAGCCCTTAGGTAACCTAAAAATAGGGAGTTGGTTGCCTGAGGAACCAACCTGTGATTAGAGGTTTGTAACTTTCAGCCCCTAAACCCCATAGGACCTCTGGGGAGGGAAGATGGGCTAGAGGTTGAACCAATCCTCAGCGGTCAGTGATTTAATCAGACATACCTGTAATGAAGCCTCCATTAAAAACCCAAAAGAATGGTGAATACGTGGAAAGGGGAGAGGTGACATGCTAGGAGGGAGCTGAAAATGCCATGTCCTCTTCCCATACCTTGCCCTATGTATCTTTTCTATCTGGTTGTTACTGAATCATGTCCTTTTATAATAAACACAATCTAGTGAGTAAATGTCTTTGCTAAATTCTATGAATAAGCCAGCCAGAAATTAATCCATCCCAAGGAGGGGGTCCTGAAGCACTGGTAATAACCTGGACTTGCAACTAGTGTCCAAAGGTGCAGAGGGAGGGGTAATCTTACTGGGACTGAGAGCTCAACCTATGGAATCCGACACTATGTCTGGGGTTGATGGTGTCAGAATTAGGTTGAATTCTCAGACGCCCTGCTGGTGTCAAATATTTGCTTGTAGGCTTGGGCTTGCACCCTGTCTGTCATTTCCCACATTGGATCGGGTGTAAAACCCAAAGTAATTTTGTTAATGGTTTCCTTTGTTGCGGAGAGGCTTTCTAGTTTCATACAAACGTTCAGTGCAATGCCTAAATATTAAAATTGCAGCATGGTACTGATACAGGAGCAGACAGACACATAGGTCCATGGAACAGAGTAGAGAGCCCAGGAATAAACTCACGCATGCACGGTCAGCAGATCTTCGACAAGGACACCAAGAACAAACAATGGGGAGAGGACAGTCTCTTCAACAAGGCATGTTGGGAAAACTGGACATCCACATGCGAAAGAATGAAACTGGACCCACGTCTTACCCCTCTCATAAAAATTAACTTGACGTGGATTAAAGACATCATAAATGGACATAAGTCTTGAAAAGCTCCTTGACCTTGGTTTAGCAACGATTTTTTCCGTGCATAACACCAAAGGACGGGTGACAAAAGCAAAATTAAGCCCAGGAGCCACATCAAAATTGTGATGATTATTATTGTAACCTGACATTGACAAAAGAGGTAGGAAGCTTGAAGATCAGGAGCCTTCAAAACATTGCTCTGGGCTTTTCCTCGGAACTAAGGAATTTAGTCTGAAGGCGGTTCCTGCGAATATGAAAATCCTTCAGGCCAGCTGTGTACGTAGCAAGTGTAATAAGATAAAAGCCTCAAAATCTGCTCGCAAGTCTCCTCCAGATAAGGGAAACACCAAGTCATTCCTCAATAACAAGGAAATGCCACAAGAGTTCAAAGTGACTTGTTCTTGTTAAAGTTAGAGCACAACATAGAATACCAGGAAACTGTAAAAACACTGCAGCTCCGTCGTCACTTAAGCACATTTGACAGGTCTGAATGTTACTGGCTTGTGACATGGTGCTCAAAGATCCGCTCATGACTAATTAGAAAGTGATGACTACCTTACTGTAATCTGAGAATAAGGCAGAAGGTCTGAAAGTGTACAGAGCATTCAAAATAATAAAGTTAACTTTCGAATGTACCTTTTTTAAGTTTGAGTCAATGGAGAAAAATATCAAGTACGCCATACTATAGATAGTTTGCCAATATGAAAAAAGCTGTGGATGTCGTGACCGAATGAAGTTCAGGAAACGTCACACCGTATAGTGGTTTGATTCAACGACGTATGCAGCTAGATGACCCCAGTGAACTTACACATCGGTGGCACATCCATTGAGATGTTGTGGAGACAGTAGTCAAATAGAAGTCTATCCAATATTACACAATTCAGTATGTCAAGAGAATGCTGTAAGTAATAGCAGCTTCTGGATCAAATGCACGTTCTACTCCATTCTGGGAAACTTTTCAAAGGAAAAATGTGTGCCACAAATGCAAAACATGAAATAACGTAAAACATTATTTCATAAGTGTTCATGCGAAAAATTGCCTTAGAATGGAGAAAACACTATAATATTGAATAAGTACTGTTCATTTTTTAAATTCTGTCACTACCTCAATTATCAGGGGTAGAAGCAAAATTTTAAAAATTTAAATCTCTGTGGCCTGACAATATCGTGCATCTTTCCTTCTATGTAATGGCAATCTTGATGTACTGATCCAAGAAGCTTTGAGTAATCTGGTTAGGTGCGTACATTGTCAGCTTCCCCATTGAACTTACATTCTTTGGGGACAGAAGTGATATGTTAGCCCTTATGAGACTGTTATACCAAGTTCAGGAGATACCCAGTAAGTAACTGGGCAAGGGTTCTCAGGGGTAGGCGGTTGCAGTACAGGGAACATTGAACAAGTCAGGGACAGTACTCGGGGCAGCACTGACTCCTGCTGTGGTTGTGATAGTGAAGGGGGTGGCAGGGAGCTAAGTAATCTCACTGGGACAGAGCCTTGGGGGAGGGAGGGGATGGTGGGACACAGGGCTGATTATCTCAGGAGAGTTCAACACGTACTATCCCGACATTACATTCTGTGATCATCCCTTTTTGTTTTGGGTTTTTTTTCCCCCTGAAATAACAACCAGAAGATATTTGATAGACCTTACATGGAAGAGAACACTGCTTCAAATAAATAATAGTAATTGCTTACTTTTACTGTTTTTTTTCTTCCTTTTCCCACATTAAAAATCCAAGGAGGAAAAGATAAACCTCTTCCCATGAGCCCCCTCCACCTCAAAAATGAGTAGTCTCACCAACATATTTTTGAATTCCTAAAAATATGTGATTGGTTAACCTGTCTTAAAGTGCTATCAATACACTAAATTTGCAGCAGAGCTAAGAATACATAAATGCCCCTGAACAATCATAGGAAAACTGAAAAGCTTGAGAAGATGACTCTATGGAAACCAGTTGATTGACATTTACCTCCAGAGGCCTGGGAGTCACTGAGAGGAGACTAAGTCACAAATGCACCTTGGGAGGGGTTGAAGTGCTTGTTGTAGTAAGCAGCCAGTGCCTCTGGCAGGGTGCCTCACTACATTACTTTTCCAAGTCCTTTGGGTGGGTCACAATTGCACTCCAACATCCTGCCTGCAAATGCTAAATAAATATGAAGTTCACGTCAGACTGGAGAACTAACGTACTAATGTCATTTAGGGAATCAGAATGCTTACATTATTTTTGCTTGATAATTCACATCCTAAATAACTGCTGTTGGCCCATGGCCCTCCGTGCAAATGTTCAGAGGGGTAGCAGGGTGGTCAAATGCTCCTTCTCTTAGGAGCAATTCCAATCAGCTTAGATTATATCTACTGTAATGGGACAGTTTTTATTTCAGCTGTAGGAAGTGGGACAAGGATTGGTCTGCACAATAAGAGGCATTAAGATGATATGATAGGAGCTTTGTTCCTCACTTGAAGAGCTGTTAAGAGTTAGCAAACCCCGAGTCTTGGGGTATAGAAATCAGTGAAATTTGCATATGATTTTTAAAAAGAAGTAAGATTTAGACAATATTGTGCAAGAGAACAGCCTCTGTACATGTAGCCACTTGTCTAGCAACAGTACATTCGGTTTTTCAGTTTAAACATTCTGGCACAACCTGATGCAGTGATGCCCGCTACCCTCCGTTGAACTTTTAAGAAGCAGTTTGCCTCTCTACAACCAGCCCCAAATCATGGTATTTCATTAAATATGCTTCAAATGAACAGCTGCTAAATCCTCAAAATTCTCTCAAGTTTGCTCTGATAAGAAGTTTTATTTTTCAGTGCAGGATTTTGAGAAAAATGACTCTTTTTTTTTTTTTTGGAAGAGAGTGGTTAACAAACAACTCAATGGCAAAGGGGTGTGTTCCTTACAAAGGTGTTCAGGGACTCTTACCCTGAATAACACAGACACCTCGCTTCCCAGAGGAAGAAATGGTTGTATAAGTTTCCAGCAGCCTTCTGCCCGGCTGGTCTGCAGTCCTGGTCTGCCCCTTAGCTCTGTAAATTTCAGCAATCGAGGAGGAGGCGGGGCTGGTCGCCCTGGTTGGTTTTTTTTTTTTTTTTTTTCTCTCTCACTTCCCTGCGGTGTTTTCAACTGCCTTCCTACAGACGTCATAGGGCCCTGGAAGAATAGTTTCTTCCTGGCGAGATTGAATGATAGTTCTCATTCACAAAGGCATGGAGTCAGATTCTAAGCAGGGGACAAGACTGAAGCACATTCACAGGTAACGCAGTGGGCCCAGGGAAGTGAAGAGCTTTGTTCCCTCGCTGACTTCTTGGCTCCCCAGAGAAGAATGTTTTCCTGTGGTCGCCCTGAAATGGAACTTCCCTGACAGCTCCCCGGTGTTACAGCCCTTCGGGTTTTTTTTTCTTTTCCTTTCACACTACCTGAGTCCTTTTAGAGCGCTGGAAAACTTTAAACCTGTTATTATGGATTTGCAAGAATGACAAGATCAAGTGGCTCTTTTACTGCGTTGCTCTCCCTTGTGACCAGATGAAGAATAGATTCAAAATTCAGTTCCTCCCTTGGCAATGCAAACAAACAAACAAAAAAAATCTGTCACTTCCGAACAGCCTGGTGCTGGAGTAAAGTCAGTATGAAGGAGGAAAGGACTCTTGTGTCTTAGAAGCGTCCCTATGGTCTGGATGGGGGGCAGGACTTGGACTCCAGGCACTTTGGATTTCTGCAAGCAGCCCTCCTTGGAAGTGGAGTATATTTAAAACCGTCTTTGTGGAAAGACAGCTGAAATGTATTAATCAGAAGACTTTCCTCCCTTCTTTCTTTTTCCTTTTTTCCAAAATGAGTATCATTATGAAGCCGAGGTCCCGGTCTACAAGTTCCCTGAGGACTACAGAGGCAGCTTGGTAACGTGCTTTTCTCTCATGCTTCTCCCATCTTGCCTTTTAAGATTGACGTAATACTTGAGTATTTAGTAATTGCTGACGAGGTTCCAGAGTTAGCTTTGATGTTAAGGCTTTGTGAGAAAGAGCACGGTGTGGGTGACAATTTTATTCTCTCTTCTGTGTCCAATGTGTCAGCTCTGAAAACGGGTGCTCACATTTTTTAACTCCATGTGGGCTATAGCAATTCAACTGGTGGTAATTTTTCAAGGAAAGAACCTCTTCAGATATGTTGGAAGTTTAGAAAATGAAAACTTGTCATTTTCACTGATTTGGTTGCTTATTTTTCATCTCTTGCAAGCAGATTGGAGGTTGAGAGTCTTTGCCATTGTCTTTAGAAGTAGTCCCTTGGCTTTTTAACACAGTTGTGTTAGAGAAATTCATAATGTTATGTCTTTTAATCATATGCCCAACTTGAATTTAACTATGTGACTAGATATATATCAAGTTGCTTCTCATTCAGTCATCTTCTATGTTTTATTGTGTTAATAATATTTTCTGTTATGTTTTTTTGGTCATTTTAGTATTTTTCACCTTAATGGAAGTATGTTCCACTTATTCTAATATTTTATTGTACTGTTTCCCTATATAGATTTGATATGTTTATAAGCATATGGCTCTTAAGGAATACTTTTCCAATAAAGTAACTTTTGTGTCTGAAATAGCTATCTAAAGAATACTTTTATGGCTATTTCAGAGGTTAATCTTCTTTGATCTTAGTGGTTGTCAGTAACTAAGATTGCCTCTTGGAAATGGAAGTAGTCGTGCCTCAGGTGGGGAAGTGAAAGCAATGGTTGAGGACAGGTGGTTGGGGATAAGGTGGAAGCAGAAGGAGGCAGGTAAAATGTATTCTGTATTTCATGAGCAGGCAAACACATGTGTAAATACTCAAATTATTTCACAAGGAATTTAGCACATGTGTATGTGGTTATTATACTAGTGTTTTACAGAGGATCAGAATCAAGAATTGCCCCTTCAATAGCATTTGTGTGAGTTTTAGTAAATCACAAATCATAGACATAGATTTTGTCTCATGTCACTTGTGATTCCTTATAAAAGTGCCTGCAAAAACTTCCCCCTTGAGTTTATTTAAAGAAAGGTATGCATCTACAAGTAAATTCGTGTGAATTTTTTATGCCAAATAATAAATGCAGAAAAATGCTTAGAATTCTTAAATTAATTACCATATTGTATAACTCTAATATAAATGGGTAATCAAAATTTATAAAAGAAATGACTTTTATTCACTGGTGATTTCTATCCTACCTGTGTGAGAACAGGATCTGATACTTGAATAAGTAGAATTTAACCAACCTATCATCCTTTTTGCCTAAACTCCCAGGGGACTTACTTCTAAACTCAGGGGTCCGTCAGCAATGATTAGTTCACTTTAGGAGACTTGTGGCATTAACATCCTCTATTCCTCTGAGACTGTCATAGTCCATTTTACCCACAACTCTTGTATTTTATTATTCCAAATTGTGTAAGCTATTTTCATAAATAGATAAGGGCACAATTCAAAATATATATTTTAAATATTGATTTGTAAATGTATATATCAGTACATTTCATTTGAAATATGTAGTGTTGGGGTCAGAATGTTTGTTATGTAAGAAATAAATGTCTCTCTTTATGCTAATGATCCCTAGATTTAACTGTACATTACCTGTTATTAATCTTACATGTGACTTATTAATAATATAGTGGATTGATTGTATCACTGCTGCCTCTAAATCATTTGGCCTGAGGTTGTGATTGCTGTAATTACAGTTTTACCATTTTATTATCTCTTTATCATTCAAATACTCTATTCACATTTATTTATTTATATATGCATAGTAAAACCTATATAGATTATAGATTAGGAATCTAGGGGAAATACATGTATGTGTATGAATGCCCTCTAACTACACGATGAACAGTCTTAGATATTCATTACAAGGAGACGGCAAATAATGAATGTCTGGCAGCAGGAAAGAACAGAATCCAGTTTTCTTGACCAAAGTTCTGTCTGTTTTTGGGGGAAAAAGAGATGCTGCTGAATAAAAGGTAACTGTGTGGATTTTATAAAGCAAATTTTGAAATATTACTAAACATAAAAATTTTACTTAGGTCTATAGATGTAGAGAAAAAGTCTATAACGCTATTTTCCAGTCAAGTGGTCAGTTACCTTTTAGGGTAAATGAGCCGAAGTGGGAGCAAGAGAGACTTTCTTATTGTCGTTGTACTTTTCTGCTGTAAATATGGCAAACAAGCTTTACAATACTGAGCAAATGCAATTTTCTGAATAACATTGCTGCTCAGATCAAAAAGTGCTTGTTCTTGTTGTTGTTCTTTTTCTTTTTTTGTTGTTGTTGTTTTCCTAACAACTCTTCCTAAGGTTGTAAAAATTCAGCCTGGCTGAGAATTCTTGCTTTGGCTTCCTGATCGCAGTGAAAAACACTGGTTACACAAAAACTATTAGTTTTATAACTGAGAACAAAGAAGATGTGAAGCATTAATATTTGGTGAAAATACTACTCACAGCCCCCACTCTTCCCTCCTCAGCTATTTCCATATTTTCACTTACATATCTCAAGCAGTTGTAAATACTATTTCTGCGCTCCGGTCTTCATTTCACAGATCGGCGTTTCTCTGCTTTTCTAATAGCTACCCTTCTAGCTTTCAGTTTATGGAGTGTCTTTTATGAATGAGAACTCCGAGGAAACTTTTACATACAACATCTCATTTAGTTTTATGACAATGTTGAAGGAGTTGTCAGTCCTCATTTAAAGATGAGAAAATGGCCCTAAAAGGCGTAATAACTCGGGCAAGGCCGCGTCGCTGCTGCTAAAGGCTGGGATCCGCACCCAAGTCTGTCTGCTCCGAAGACAGTGCTCTCTTTACTTCCGCACGTTGCCTCCCTCTACCGTCCACGCAGCTAGGGTTGTTAATCACTGCGACACTGTCCATCTTGTGACTGTATCTAAATGCATTAAAATATTTGGTTAGATATGGGGTGATTGAAGAAGTAAATCGGGAGTTGTCGTTTTGGAGGTATGACTGACTGCCTAGGAAGTTTAGGGCTGATACTGAACGTTTGAAAGTGGCTGTTGGAAAGACTCCTGCAGTCTCAGCCCTAGGCCAGTGTGTTCTCTCCTGGTAGCAAGTAAGGTCATCTGTTCCTGTAGAGAGAAATAAAGAGCAAAAGGTCACCCTCTCCCGGCTTTGAATAGATCATCTTTCCAATGATGTTAGCAAGTTGAGGTTTGTTCTCTGCAAGCTTAGTAAGGCTTTGTATTAGGTTTCATAGTGTTTTAAGTCAACTTTGAAAAATACTCTTAGAAGCTGTCTCAGAAACTATTATAAAGGGGGAATAAATGGGTTTTGCGTGCGTTCTGCCTGTCCAATGTGCCCTGTGACTATCTTAGGAGGACTTTCAAGGCTGGATCAGAGTTTTAACCACGTGATAAGCGCTTCAGTCCTATTACCTAAGTTTGCATCACAGCTGTTATATAATAGACCGAGAGATACATAGTGTTTAGAAGTGATTAAGATACCTCAAGAATTATTTAAAACACAACTAGGGAAGCACAGAGTAGATTTCAAATTGTTATACTTTTTAAAATTGTAAATTATGAAGTTCCCTGAAAAAGCCCTTTGTCCACCCTGCTTCCAGTTTGCTTTGTGTCCCTGGAGAACCCACCTACTCCCCCTATAGCCAGGTTTACTCACCTGTAAAATGAAGGATGTGACCTAGATCAGTGAATTTCAAACATGTTTTTTCAGTGGAGTACTTTTTACAAATAAAATGCTAATATAAATGAGTATATATAACAGATTTACAATTATGTGTATACTTGATGTATAGAGATAATTTTGTAAATAGATGTATTAAATATGTAAGTAAAAATATATAAACATACATTTAACAATAAAACATTCACTGAGTTTGCACCTTTACCCCCACCCCAAACCCAATTTCTTTCCTTGCAGTATCTTGAAAGAACTCTAGGGTTCCAAGGGATATTGCTTGAAAAACACTAAGCTAACACACTACTAAGATCCTTTCTAGTTCCACGTCCTGTCCTGCTGCCCCCCCCGCCTCACTGGACAGTCATTTGTGTTTTCTGTATCCCTCTGTGGACTGGGATAAACTTTGCTGCTAATTAAACTTCCTTGGAAATTCACGTAACAATAATGCAAATACTTCTACTATGAAAGACTTTAAAGTGATGGGACCATCTCATTTCTGAGAAATCACAGAAGAGTCACAATAGTGATGATACATTAATTTAAAAGAAAGATACATTAATTTTATTTACCATCTTATCTTTCACAAATTTATTTTACCTTTGTTTTGGAAGGGAACATCTTCACTCATCAAACACTATACTCATAGCCGACATGTCAGGAATTCAGTATGGCAGTTGGTACAGAAGTGCTGAATTGCTATCGCATTCTTCCGAAGAAAGGTGGTTTCTGTAGTCTGGGTGTTTCAAAAGGGGGTTCTCAGCCTGTCTTTTTTTCTATCTTGTCAGTGGTGAAAAGAGCTTGTAGAACGTGGCCTTCTGCGTCCATGGTGGCACTGTGTTCTTTAGGATGCATATGAATAGAACTAGCCGTTGCTGTGCCTGCAGCAACACTCACTTGCTCCTGGAGCTTCCTCATTGCTCTGTGGCACACCGTGCTTCCGGCCCATCACTAAGACTTGCCTTTCAGTGAGAGTAAAGGAATAGCTCCCTTCTTTGCCCCTCTGTCAGTCATTCCAATCATTTAGTGAATTTTATTAAATCAGAAAGAAAGAGAACATGAATGTAATCATGGCAACAGGAATGACTAAGCATTCCTATACCCAACTGTCACTAGCAAGATTGAGAAGAGTAGTTCCTAAAATGGACTAGAGGGGAAAGTTGTTGCTGAGGTCTTCAAGGAGACTGGCCTTGGGGAAGGATGCCTGGCAGGTCTGTGTAGACACTCTGAGTAATAATTCTTACTAAACATACAGAATTGTTAAAGCCTGAATAAAGGTAGCAAGAATGAGACCTGGAGGCTCTGAACTAGGCTGATGAGGAGCAGAGTCATAAAGAAAGCACAGTCTTAATTTGAAAACATCCCTGACTTTCTTTGGAGCCCTTCCAAAGTTAGATTATTCAGCTTCTCAAGAAATAAAGCAGAGGTTGAAAATATATTAGAAAATGGATAGTAGAAGTAAGGTATCTTCTAGCCAAAAGCACCAAACCTGTCAAGGGATCAGGGCCTACGGGAAGGGCTAGGGTACCACAGGGGCACACAGACAGAGCCTGAGTGAGGCATGTAAGTGTGACCACGTAAAGATAACTGATGGAAGGCTATGCCTGTGATGTGTCTCAGGTCTCAGAATGCTTCACTGTGTGGTTAGGTGTGGCCTAGCCTACAAAGTTCTTCAAAAGAACAGAAAATAGGGAGAATCCCAGGACCTATGGATGTAGTTTCTTATATAACAGGAGAAATATAATTTACCTGTAGTTATTATCAATTCTCAGCCTTCTAATGGTTTGAGAATTAGATGGTTTGAGAGAGCCAAAGGTTTGGCTCCCCTAGGAGCATCCTGGGTGATGGGTAAGGATGTGAATGGGGGAAGGCTAAGGTAAAGTGCTCTTCAGAAGAAAAGGAAAAAGTAAGGGAAAGATTGCAGGAAAAGACAGAAGTGTGGCTAGAGAAGAAAGAGAGGAGGTCAGAGGGGAGGACAGTATGGCAGAGCCCCAGCCCATTTTGAATCCGACATCCACCGTCCAGCACCCTGCTCTGGTTATCCCATTGCCACCTTCTGGGCAAAGGCTGCCGGTAATGATCCTAAATGTGGAAGACATTTTCCCCCTTTCATCTCAGCCCTAAGAACTTCTGCCAGAGGATTAAGGGAGTCTACTGCAAGTTCTTCCCTTTCTCTCTACAACATATGAGGGAAGACAAAAAAATTGGAAAATTAGAAGTCGGATGTAAAATGTACCCACACCGGGAATGCAGCTTCCAAAGCTTCCTTACAGGAAACAGTCCTGATGCTTTTACAACCCGCACAGTTCAGGCGTTTTGTTTATATGTAATACTAATCTCCCTTGTTTAAATTTTAACCCATTTCTTTCTAGTTATCAGTTGATCTAAGGATAGTGAATCAGGAGATAAGAAGGTTCTCCTTTATGACATTTGAAAGCTGCTGGTGAGTGACTTCATGGTCTTTTTCCTTTCATAACGCAAAACATGAATTTTGAATTGTAGACAGCACCGGTGTGACTTGTTAAAGGAAATGTTTCATAAAACATAGTTTCAATATGTAATTGTTTTCAGACTTCATACAGAGTTCTCCCATTGTACCTAACTCTCCTTCCTGTTTAAAATACATCCGGGATGAGGAATTCAACTCCTTTCAATCCGTATGCATGAAACATTCACATGTATAGGAAATGGAGAAAATATTTCTCTCACCTATGATTTCATTCCATTGCAATGTGGCACAGACTTTTGTGTGTGTGTCAAAGAATTTACAAGACGGATACTGCTTTGGTGAGGATAAATTATTCCAAAGTGTGTTCACTTTTAACCGGTGGCATTCTAGGCATTGCCGTAAGGTTTCCTCTGGAGCTACAGCCTTGTCAGAGAACACCAAGTAACTGATTAGCATCTGGATCACCAGCCGGCTAGGGCAGCAGCTCCTCGGTGTAGAGTGATAGTCTGAATAGCTACAATACTTTGAGCATCTACTCTTTGTTAGACATTGGACTTGGTGCTTGACAGAGTTAAGCTCATGTTGTCCTCAAAACAACGGTATGAGGGAAAACCGAAGT
This sequence comes from Macrotus californicus, assembly GCA_007922815.1. Classification (NCBI taxonomy): domain Eukaryota; kingdom Metazoa; phylum Chordata; class Mammalia; order Chiroptera; family Phyllostomidae; genus Macrotus; species Macrotus californicus. The sequence goes on from VMDR010004211.1 coordinate 43,239, forward strand.
CACGCAGCTTGTACGACATGGAGCTGAAGAAACAACAGGGTCTAAATCCCACATTTGTTATTGCTGGTGCTCTTGTCTTATCTGCTTTTTTCTGCTGTCTAGACTTCCCGGGCCACGCTTGGTTCTGCCCCACAGGTTCCAAAAAGGAGTCAGCTATTTATACGTCTGCTTCCTATTCCAGATTGTTCCGGTTTTCCTGTTAACCTCGTGCATCTCAAACACACGTTCCCTTTTTGTGTTTGTCTGTCTTCTTCCTCATGATTCCCATACAAAACTTTGACCTTGGACCATGGAGATGTATCAAGGAGTAGAAAACGGACTTTGACACAGCTCTGCTCTTCAGGGATCTCGCCGGTTCCTACGCTCAGTTTATTGACACGCTCTCCAGTCAGGCCGTAAACTGCACCGTCTTCTTCCTCTCTGGCATTTGGCCAGTGAATAGAACCATAAAATTTTTGAACTGAAAGCGACCACAGAGAAAACCCTATAATCTAATTCTCCCCACACTTAACCCCATTTTGGAAATTAAAAAAAAAAAATGCTGTGCAAGTCTTTAAGATTCCTGGTCAAGCAGGGTCAGGAAAAATTGTCAGAAACAATGCCAATGCTTATGTGGCAAAAGATTTTGTTGGAGAAATAACTTTTAAAAAAATCAAAAATGAAGTTTGAGACCTATCAGGCAAATGCATGAAAGCAGTTCTATTATAATTTGTGTGAGCCTTTAATATAATTCTTAATCGTCTGCCTGAGAAGTTAACTAATGCCATGATAACTCTGTCATTTTTTGAGAGTTCTCGAAAGCTGGAATTGGAACAGCACGCCAAGAAGCATGGAGCATGACACCTTAGCTGTCTCCCAAAGGACATTCAAGACATTGTCTTCACCAAAGTCTTCTTGCAGACAACTGAGCTCTGCTTGTTCAACGCTAGGAAGTCCCATAGTTAATTAAGTAGCTACAGTTTGTGTCCTGAAATTCTAACCTGGTTCCTCTCTGTTCTTCCAGTATAGCTTTCAACAGAAATAAAAATAATGGCAATTGCCGTTTACCAAGTGTTTACTATGTGGCAGGCCCCAGGCTGTGTGCATTGGACAAGAACTATCCCAATTAGGTCCTCATCATAAAGCTTGTGAGGCACCCCTTAATAATATCCCTCATGACACAAATAAAGGAACTGAGTCCTCCTGTAGTGAACTAACTTATCTAAGGTTGCATGGCAAATCAGATGATTTCATGTATTCACATACTTTTAAAAATTATAAAATGTTACCTTTAGCTATGATATATATGCTAACATGTCCAATGAGTCCATCAGCCTGGTTCTTAGCGCCATGGCTGACTCCTTGTGAGTGCGCAGGAAATGTTAGCCTACATTATGCATTTTTAAGTTTGTGCATTAGTGGGGCTTTTTAAATAATCAAGAACTATAAAAGTGAAAACTGATTTAATCTTTGAAGCCTTCTTTGCCAGAACTCAGTCTTCTTGGGCACATCTCAGAACTGAGCATCTATACAAAGCTAGGTATTCTGGATAAACCCCATTAACGCTGTGATTCAAAGAAGACATACTTCTGTTCAGGTGCTCCAAACAAGTAAACTACACGTAGAGATGGTGGCAGAATAAGAAGCAGTCGATTCAAAGCTAAAATGCCTCTTATTGACTTTAAAATGAATCAGAATCCTCTAGAGAAGCAGGCCTAGGCAGGGGTTTCATCTGAAAGAAAGAGCCTGGGGCTTGGACATTATCCTGGGTACATCTGGGTAAAGTCTTTCTCCCCATAACCTTCCTACTTGGGGCTGGCTGGTGGTTCGGTTGTGCTGTGATCTCAAGCTAGACCTTGCCTGCGTCTCCTGAACCCCTGCTCCTCTAGTCCTAACGTGCATTCTTGGTTGTGTAATTCACAGATTGTTATCTCCATAGCTGAGTCTCATCCTCCCTAGCAGGCCCCAGACTGGGTAGGACTCCTGTTTAGTGTGCCCTGCCATGCTAGGTGGAAAAAAAAAAGAGAGATCTGGTTAGGTCCGTTCCTATGGCCTGGAGCATTGCTTCAGGAATAGCTGTAAAGCATAGAGGTTTGAAATGCAGGGAACGCAGTAGCTTAGTAACAGCAATTAGCATTCCATAGTCTGTGGTGTCTACTTATTTTATTATGCGTAGTCACCAATAAAAAAAAAGTGTTGAAAGCATTGCTTTGTTATAATTAACAACTGTACATTGGGTTAAGAGGTGTGATTGAGGGTGGAGTTAAGCTCACTGGGAATAGAAAAAAATCGGACCACTAAAGATTCTGTGAGTCTCTTGCTTGGAAAAAATATTCCCAATTATTTATCTGAGTCCTGCTGTAAAAATTGAACCTAATTGCATATGAAGCCGTAAGTGTTTCTATGGTAATACAAAACACACAAAAAGCAAACCTGCTACTAGCCTACTTGCCTTTAAAAAGGTGTTGTTACAATTAGGAAATTACTTTACAAATGTTTCCCAGATACACACGTTAAATTTCTCCATAATTCTAAGGTCTTTCTCATGTAAACAATAAAAGAGTTGGACTGGGTTTATCTTTGTACCCCTGTTCCCAGCATAGTGCCTGTTTCATCATCTGTGTTCAGCATCTGTCTGTTGCATGGAGAACAGTGAGTTGTTCTACATTATAAAGAAAGTGTTACAATTTCTTTTTGTTCTTAGCTTTCTTCTAATAGATGGCTCTGTGCTAGGGAGTTTACTGGGTGAGTTGTGGAAACAAAATTTGCAATCCTTGCATGCAAAGGGGTTGTAATGTATCTGGGGGGATTTTTGCCAGTTCCTGTGGCTTTCCCCCTCACTTTACCCCCCCCCACCACCAGTAATTCTGGTCTCCATCCTTCTCCGCTTACTTTCATGTGTCTCTCATGCCAGACCCCACACTACCCGGTACTCCCCAACATTGTCTCCTTGTCCGAGCATCTCGACTCAGTTCCATCAACTTGTAATGCATGGTGCATTTAGAGATGCTAACGTGTGTTGCATATCTTAGTCACCCAGCGGATGTGGTGGACCTTCTGACTCTATCAATGGGGCGGTTATTACTAAGTGCGGTGAGAGACCTGTGGGAGCCAAGTCCTAAGAACACCATTTCAAGCTCACTCCAGCTTCATCAAGAACATTTCAAAGCCCAATGTAGCTGTCACATCTGGTAAATTTCATAGCTGGGATGCTCCAGCAAAGAGTCAGTCAAGTTTGCCCTAATGCCTTAACACATGGAGTTGACCTCTGATCTCCGAGTCAGGGTTAGCATTCCTGTCTGGATCATGAACTTTCCCCATTATTAAGTTAGCTTTTAGTGTTACCACACTCTGGACTTAAGTGTTTTGGGATGCTGAAAAATGAGGCCCTAGTCCATAATAGTATAAGAATTGATTTGTTTTTAGTGCCCAAAATATTTTCTCGCCACTTGACCATTGAGTCAGATCCTGTACCTTAAAATGGACAGTCCTTAAGCAAGAGGTTCTTTTTTCTGTAGCTTCTCTATGAGTTGCAAAAGTACAGGTGCATTTTTCATTGCTTCATTTAACAATGTGCATCAAACCAGGTCTGCCCAGGCACCCTGCTGGCTGTTGGAGAGGCAGTGAGGAAATATACACTCCTCACCTTCACAAAATTTCCAGTCTAGTGACTTCCTGAAATATTTCTGTGAAACAGAGGATTTCTAGTTTTACATGCTACTATATTCCTGTGATATATATTTTTTACTTTCCTGGCAAGAAAGTACATTCATAGTTTTAAAAAAGTGTTTTTATTTTTCAGTTGCTTTCAGAAATCCAGTGGTGAACCGAATAATTTAAGGACCTCACTACTTGAATTTAGGGTGGGATAATAAGAAATAAATATAGAATATTTGATTATTTTTTAGACCAAAATATTTTCCCTGGGCTAGACAGATATTTTCATTCCAAATAAATTATTTATTTAATCACTTCCTAATAAGGCTGTGTCGGCCAAATTAAATATTTATTTATTTTTTAAAAGATTTTATTTATTTTATTTTTAGACAGAGGGGAAGGAAGGAAGGGAGAAAGAGAGGGAGAGAAACATCAATGCGTGGTTGAGTCTCATGCACCCCGCACTGGGGACCCCACCCGCAACGTAGGCATGTGTCCTGACAGGGAATCGAACCAGCGACCCTGTGATTTGCAGGCCAGCACTCAATCCACTGAGCCACACCAGCCAGGGCCCAAATTAAATATTTAAATTTATTATATTTAAACAAACCTCAAAAACAATAGATTTCTTTTTTATTTAGATGAATTTAGACTTTAATTTTTTTTAACATAGAATATATGCACTAGGACATGTTCTATGTATTTATAGGAAGGGAACGTCAGAAAAATACCTGGAAAGAAGTGAATTTTAAATAAAAATAACTCAAATTAATATTTGACTTAGTTTAACTTCTTGCTAAAATGCCTAACTTTATAGATAATCTTCAGGATACTTTTATTCCTAACTAAATTTTGAAAAGTGCTTGATGGCTCTGTTTCAGTAATTAGAGAAATAAACTATTTCTTTCCACAAGTAACTGCTGCTAGCTTGCTTGCTAGCTCTCTAAATATACTCATTTTACTATTACCATGATTGAGTACAGTCTAATTTCTTTATTTTATTAATACTTTGAAAATGTTAATGCTTTGGGCATGAATATCTATGTGTGTAAAATGTCTGGATGATATATCTAAAGTGTTATTAATACTGTGGTAATGAGCTTTTATGGGTTTTTTTGGGGGGGGGTTGTTTTGTTTTACCTTTTGACTCCCTTCACCCATTTCTCCCATCCCCTGCCCTCTCTGCCTTTGGCGATCACTAATTTGTTTTCTGTATCTATGAACTTGAGGTTTTTGTCCTTGTTTCTTTGGCTTTTGTTTGCTGGTTATTTGGTTCTCACATGTAAGATCGATCAGACAGGATTTGTCCTTCTCTGACCTATTTCACTTAGCGTAATGCCCTCAAGGTCCATCCACGCTGTCTCATTTTTTGGCAAGGTTTCATTTTTTACAGCTAAATGGTATTCCTCTGTGTGGGTGTGTCTGTGTCACTATCACAGATTCGTTATCTATTCATCCACTGATGAGCGCTTAGGTTACTGTTGTACTTGGCTTTTGTAAATAGTGCTGCAGTCAGTGTGCAAGGGTGTCCTTAACTCCATGTCTTCACCGACCCTGGGCAGTCCTTGTCATTTGATAATGACCATTCTGACATGTGTGAGGTAATATCTCGTTGTGGTGTTGATGTGAATTTCCTTGATGATTAATGATACTCAGCATCTTTTTATGTACCTGTTGGACATCTGTATATCTTCTTTGGGAAAAATGTCTATTCAGATCTTTCTTAATTTGGTTGCTTGTTTGTTTTACTACTGAGTTTTATGAGTTTTTAATATATTTTGGGCATTAACCTGTGAGATATATGCTTTGCAAATACTGTTCTTCATTCAGTAGGATGCCTTTTAATTTTGTTGCTAGGTTTTTAGAGGTTTTGTTTTGCTTTCTGCTGTGCAAAAGCATTTTAGTATGATGTACTTTTGTATCTTTGGCTTTTGCTGTCAGATTTAAAAAATCATTGTCAAAACCGATGTCAGGTAGCTTACCACCTTCGTTTTCTGCTAGGGGTTTTATGGTTTCAGGTTGTACAGTCAAGTTGTCCATCTATTTGGAGTTAGTTTGCGTGTATGATATAAAATAGTGCCATCCTTTTGCATGTGGCTGCCCAGTTTTTCCAACACTGTTTGTTAAGGAAGCTGTTCTTTCCCCATTGTATATTCTTGGGTCCTTTGTTGTAAATTACTTGACCTATATGCATGGGTTTATTTCAGGACTCTCTATTCTGTTCCACACTCTGTGTGTCTGTTTTTATGCCAGGACCATACTATGTTAGTTACTATTGCTTCATTATATAGTTTAAAATCAGGGAGCATGATACCTCCACCCGTGTTCTTTCTGAAGATTGCCTTGGTTACTTAAGGTTTTTGATGGCCTCATACAAGTTTTAGGATCATTTGTTCTACTTCTTTGAAAAATGCTATTGAAGTTTTGATGGGGATTGCACTGAATCTGTAAAGTCCTTTGGCTAATATGGACATTTTAACTATAGATTCTTTTAACCCATGGCACAGTATATCTTTCCATATATTCATGTCTTACTCAATTTCTGTCATTAATTTCTTGTAGTTCTCAATATGTAGGTCTTTCCACTCCTTGGTTAAATTTATCCATAGTTTGTTTGTTTGTTTGTTTTTTGGTGCAGTTGTAAATGGGGTTGTTTTTTTTATTTCTCTTTCTGATAGTCTTTAGAAAAGCAACACATTTTTAGATTTTGATTTTGCATTTTGTAAGTACTTACAACTTTTTCGTTTATTAGTTCTAATGTTTTTTTGATGGAATGTTTAGAGTTTTCTATATATAATATGTCATCTGCAAATAGAAGAAAGTTTTGCTTCTTTCTTTCCAATTTGGATGTCCCATTTCTTTTTCTTGTCTGGTTGCTCTGGTTAGATTTTCCAATACTATGTTGAATGAAATCGCCAGAGTGGGCATCCTTGTCTTGATCTTAGAGGAAAGGCATCATGCATAAGCTACGGTTATAAATGCATTACTCTATGTAAGACTGTTTTATCAAATAAGGATCTAATAGGAGCTTTTGAAAGAATTGTTAAAGATCAGATTCCATGTAGAGAATCAGAAGAAAACGGCATTCATGTGCTATTGTAGTTCAGTACAGAGGATTTGCCCTTAAGGGTTACAACTGTTACATAAGGCAACCACGGAAGAGTGGAAAACCTGTTTGCCAACAAAATGCAAAATTATTGTCAGACTTGCATGCTGAACCACATTATAACGTGATTCCCAGGGGCACATCTAGACTGCTGGCATTCTGTGCAGTTATAATGGCTCCATTTCTATGCTCCTGGTTTCGAGCTCAGCCCGACTTCAGAACGCTCCCCATTCAGTACACCCTGCCTCTTCAGTACCCATTGCAGCCGACTCCATTAGCAACTTTCTAAATGTTAGCCAGTAGTCAGAGCGACCGTATGATTTTGTTTATAAACTTCACAAAATGTGTTTATAAGATTTTAAGTAAATTTTAAGTTAATTTTTTACTTGAATTTCTCCTTTCTTCCAGCTTTATACCCATACCTGTAGTCATTTCTTCTTAAGTAACTAGCATTTGAAGGGTTTTTTTTCCACTTCGGTATCTATTCTGTTGGTGATTTGACTTTGTAAACTATCAGTAATTTCATATATAAAGCACAGAGTTTCATTCTTTTAAATTCTACACATGTCATTTCTTAATAGTTAAAAATTTCCTGAATTTCTAATACATGAATAAAAGTTTTAGATAATTTATTTCAATAAACTAGATAATGTGTTCAAAGCATCAAACACATTTGTTTTATAATCTGTGCCATTTGTGTGTTAGTGAATATATATGTGATTGTGTGTATATATATGAAGGAGAGAGAATACAGAATACAGACCTACACATGCAAAGTTTGGTTTCCCAAAATGTTTAAGTTACCAAATTCCCTTGGTGCCAATTGCTCTAGGCATTTTATGTTCATTCGGTTGTTTCCTAAGTGTTGCATAGGTGTGACCTACCCTATGAATTTCAAATTCACATAAAAATGCTCTAGCCTTCAAGGAAAGATTTAATTGAGTACCAAATGAATACCTTAGTGTCTTCTCAAATGTTTCTGAATAAAAAGTTGCTTTAAAGTCTTCTTCGACTTTCTGTATTCTGGTGCGCAAATTTAGAAGTTGAACCTATTTGAGGAGAAAAAGACTCCCAGGACATCTTTTAGATGGGTGACAGTCTCTGCTGGCTAAGCTAGGGGTGAGATTCAGGCGGTCAGATGAAAGAAAAGGTACTGCCTTGCATGTTCAACTAATGTTGAAACTTGTGAATTCCAGTAAAATTTGGTGGGAAAGAAAGTTCAATCCATGAAAACGTCTATAAAGTGTGTTCTCAGTCCTAGCATTTTGTGACTTAGGATAGCATCCTGAGTAAATTCATGCATACTGGTAGGGAAAAGAAGGTGTTTATTGTGAATTGTGACCAAGAGGGGTATAGAAAACAGGGCTGATCCTTCATAACAACTCTGGTGATTTAAGAAAGATTTGTAGAGGGACTCTGAGTAATTGTAAGTCGCTTTTGCTGATAGGTGGAAAGTTATGTTGCATGTAATGACACTTAATCTGTAACATTTAAAAGAAATTATTCCTTTTTTTCTCAGTTATCTAAAAACCCTTTAACTATTTCACATAAAGAAATAAAAAATAGCTTAGCAAGTTAGATGTAGCATGTTAAGCTTCCTGCGCCAGGAGTGGGACAAATGGTCATGTTCTGTGTGTCTTTGTAGATATATTCTTTTTCTTCTATGGAAAAATTAATAGCTGGTTGTAAGCCTTAATGTAATTTTGATGTCAGACCTTATCTGTTTGACTGCATTCTAAGTATTTCTACTTTTTAGGCCCTAGGGAGCCATCATAGAGTTGAGCTATTGAAATTCAGGAGCAGTTTGAAATTGCCAATAACAGGGACAGGAGACATGATGTGGGTCCTGAAGTCAGGTTGAGTTCAGAACTAGGCTACTGCACTTACAAGCTGCGTGATCTTGGACAAGGAGAGAAACAGCCCATGGGGTTCCTTTGAAGGTTAAATAACAGGATACATGGAAAGTGCTTTCTTGACACAATGCCTGGTACACAGTAAATCAAATAAGTATCAGCCAGATTATTATTATTAGGAGCCAAACATGCCTATTAACATTGTCTTGTGTATGTTTTCATGTTAGTTTTGATGCAGATTACTCTGATACAAGTTGCTATTCAAGGATGGAAGAATTTTAGCCATTAACAGTGGTATATGATATGATACATATATGACTTTCATTTAAGATCTTTCACATGTGGAATAACATGGAATTTTTACGAGAATATGTCATGACAGCTCTAGGCAAAATCTTATTGTTTAACTTAAAGATGAATGCCTATAATCTTGGCTTAATCTAAACTTTGTATTCTATGAAATAAATTTACATGAATACGGAAGAAATCAACTTCACTTCCAGCTGAAGCTAAACTGGAAAGTTCCTTGACATAGCCTTCTTAAAAATATTTATTATTTTCTAAATATTATAGTATTTAGAAATGTGACTTTAGATTTGTTTCTTAAATATGCATGAATTATTTTTATTTTAAGAATACCCTACAATGAAACCACAAGAAGGTAGAGACAGATATACTTTTTTTTAGAAAATAGTTCAACATGATTTTTGTTTAGGATACTTTTCTATAGTTTTATATAGTGTAGTTTCTATATATATTTCTATATGGACACATATATTTTGTCTCTTATATGCAAGGCACTGGAGTTACAATGGTGCCTCCCCCATCATGGAGCTTACTTAGCAAAACTAATTAAAGGAATAAAATGATTGCCAATCTGATAAATGCAGAGAAGAGGATACAGAAAGGACAGAGTTCACGTGTGTGTGTGTGTGTCCTGGAAATGTACTTTAATTAGAGTAGTCAGGAAAGCTGAGAATTAAAGGAACCAGTTGAGCAAAAAAACAGAGATTACAGCAGGTACAATCAGCAGGACTTGAATATCCAGCAGACATGAAGAACAGAAAAAAGATCATTTTTTAGTCATTTTTTTTTAAAAGAAAATAAATGAAAGAATGCTTTCTAAAGACCTTGCACTTATTTGACCCTCACATTCAGGTTTCCAGTGAAAAATTAGAAATCCTGAAATAATGGATTCTACACCATCTCCAGTGTTGGTCTTTGACTGGGTTGTTTTCAATGTGTATCTGACACCAACTTCTGGTTCTAGAATGTGTGTCTGAGAACCCTGGTCAGCCAAAGTTAGAGACAGTGAACTTCTCCTAAGTACAGAAGGAAAACTTTCTGGAGAAAAAGTGCCTGCAGGATGCTCTGCTGATGCAGATCTGTCTTCTTTAGGCAAAGTTTAAGACCTTGCTAAGATTTGGCTTGCTAGACTTGAAGGGCACTTTTTTAGGCTAAAGGTGCCTCTGCTTTTCAATGCCTCTCCCAGCTAAGGAAAAGAAAGAATCTTCAGAAATCACTAAGAATGATTTGGCCCTGTGATCTCTTCTAAAAGACAACAGGAGCATCTTTGTCTTCTCATGAAAAATTTACCCTACTTTAGGTAGCAAGGTGCCCACCAGGACATGCACATTGAATTCTCCTCGGCTATGGGGACATAGATTTCAATGTTCTAATGCCTCTATGGGCTAAATCCAGTTAAGCTTTCAGTTCAGAGCATAATCAGTTAGATATAGGTGTGTAAAAGAATGGTTATACCAATTGGCTCTAGTAATCTTCTCAAAGGTTGTAATGTTGGCCTTCAGCTGCTAGCAGGGTGTGTCCACTGTGAGAAGATGGAGGGTCCCAAAGACAGAATTTCTGATAGGCAAGACAGTTCAGGAAATAAGTAGTGTTCTTTCTCCTGACCACCCTTAAGTGGTTCATGAATGGGTTCTGTCATCTTTGAACAGCAAATACACTTTTGGCCTGTAATCACCAAAACCCATTACCAGTCATCTCCACAGTCATCATCCTATGGTCATGCTCTAAGTTCTCGAGTAGTTGGTGGATCATAAAAGAACAAATAATGTCAGAAACAATGATATTGACCAAAAATAAGTGAATTAAAGTTTTAGTGTATATTGCATTCTAATTCTTTGGGAACTAACATTCATAAAATGTTATGTATACGAGGTCTGTCCTGAAAGTATCCAACAATGCGATATGAAAAATAGAGGCATTTGTTGAAGAAGACATAAGAAACATTGTACAGAGGACAATGATGCCTCAGTCCCCTTCAAAGTAGGCATCTTGGGCCCTCACACAGTTTTCCCAACCACCATCAGCTGCCCTGTTGTATTATCCTGAACCTCATCAATGGTCTGAAATCTCTGCCCTTTCAAAGAGAATCTTCGTTTTGGGGAGGGCCAGAAGTCACAGGGTGTGAAATCTGGGATGTAGGGGTGCTGAGTCACCTTTGTGATTTGATGTTTCACAAAAAAACTGCACGAGGCTTGATGCAAGAATGGGCATGTTGTGATGAAGCTGCCAATCAATCACCAGTTGCCCATAGCTGCAGCCTTCTGAGTTATCCAAATGGTTTCCACGGAGGCATGTTCAAGCTTAATGCAAAATTTGATGCAGATTCATTGCTGTACTCGCTCAGTCATTTTGAATGTGATAGCCACACACACTGACTCAACAGCATCTATGCCCCCAATAAGTAGTACAGCGAAGTCGTCACTGTTCACTCAGGCACATTCCAGTTCCCTCTCCTTAGCTGCCAGGTTACATCAATGTTGCACAAACCATTCTTGTTATATTAACAGTGGTTGACTTTCTCCAGACAGACTTCGTATGTCTATAAAATTCTGTTAACCATAATATCTTATTAGTTAATACCTACCATTCCTTGACCATAGTGAATAACAGAGTTTATTCTGCCCAGTTGTGTTCATTTAAGTAGAGATAATAATGCAGCTAAATAGAACCATGTCAAAAAAGAAAGGAAAAAAAAAAACTCCAGAAAGAGTAGAAGAAAAAGAAAGAATGCATACCAACATAACCCTGTGTTCCACGAACACTTGGTAATCTCTCTTTGCACCATCAAAACTTCACACAGTTAAATTTTATCATGTTTATTGCTGTCCCTGATGCTTTGCATGTCTTTTGATGACGTTTTGCCTTCTTGGAATTCAAATAGTCTAATTGGGCCTTGGCAGTTGATGTTTATCTTAATTGAAACAAATTCTCCTCATCCTTTTGCTCTGAGACGCCTACTTTGAGGCTGAAAGGTCACTTTAAATGTGCTCAGCATTTGGGAAACCACATAATGAATTCAAATAAATTCATGCCTCTTAAAAGGAGGCTTCTCTTTCTGGAGTTCCAGAGCTTACATAGAATACACCATTTGGCTTTTGTCTGGATTTCTTTTAAAAAGAGCTTATTGTGCTGCATCTTTAATGCTCTCATGACAGAAAATGGGAAAATCCTAAATTTTCACTTAATTTTTCAGAGACATGGAGTTTGCTCAGTAATTTAAATTATACTCTATTGGAGTTGAACAGCTGCTACAGTTATCAACCAATTTAAGGGTTATTCTTCTGTTGTATTACTTTAAGATTATATTATATTGTCTATCTTTAATGTAGCAACTCCATTTTTTAAAATGTACTCCTCCTATACGCTTGTGTACGGGTGCAAAAATACATGTACAAGAATGTTCTGCAGCAGCTTGTGTAATAGGAAGACTAGAAACAGCCTACGTGACGGTCGGTATAGGGTTGACTGGACAACTTATTCATGTACAATGACAGTGGACTGTTGTGTGACTGTGAGGAAGATCTCTGCTGTGCTGCTGCGGAGCTATCTCCAGGTGGTGCTTACTAATGTAGTTGTTATAACTTGAAAAGGTGATGCTCATAATGACAGGTATCCACTTTCATTAGTTTTCTTTGTGTATCCCACAGAGTTTATGTAAATACAAACAACTAATAAATTCCCCTAATTCCCCCTCTTTTTACACAAGAAGCAAACTCTATACTTTTACTGTTCTGCAGCTTGTGTTTTTTCACTTGACAATATGTCAGCACATAAAGATGCTTTTTGCTCCTCTTTGGAGGATCTTTAGTGAGATGTAATACACATATCATACAATTAACTCACTGGAATGTGTGTGTGTGTGTGTGTGTGTGTGCGTGTGTGTGTAAAGAGAGTCCGGCAGAAGTAAGGCCTGTTTGAGTGTGGTTGGTAGGGTAATAATGTGGGTGTAATAATTTATAGTTTTAATTTGAACATTTCACCTAAAATGTCACATGATGTACTCAAGTGTGATATTGTTGTTACAGAATTACATACTTATGATTTTGTAATAAAAGATTTTCTAATAAAAAGGGGTGTTATTTGTGCCAGACCCTGTATATGTCCCATAGATTAGACAGATACATAGATAGATAGATATCTCCATATACACATCCCATTGATTTTTAGTATATTCATGCAGCTGTGCAACCACCATCACAATCAGCTTGGAACATTTCATCACCTTAGAGAGAACTAAGTGCCCTGCAGTTCATCACCCTCCACTCTCTCATTGCCTACCCCGCTCTCAGCATCAGCACTTCTCAGCCTTTTTTGTCTCTGTAGATGTGCCTGTTCCGTATAAGTAGAATCATAAAACCTCTGGTCTTTCGTGGCTTGCTTCTTCTACTTATTATAATGATTTGAAGATTAATCTATATTGTAGTTTGTATTAGTATTTCATTCCTCCTCGTGGATAAATAGTATTATTCCCTTGTGGGCTAAACCAAATATTGTTTATTCATTCATCAGCTGATAGACACTTGGGTTATTTCCCCTTTCAGCTAATATGAGTTATGCTGCCGTGAACATTTACGTACAAGTTTTAGTATGGGCATATATCTATGAGTACACACTTAACAGTGGAAATGCCGGATCCAATGGGACCTCTGTGTTTAACTTTTTGGCTATTTTCCAAAGTGGCTGTATTCTCTCACTCTTTTTAACAACTGAACATCAAACAACTGCATAGTTATTAGTTTAGTCTAGGTATATTTTTAAGTGAAAAGTTTAACTTTTAAGTGAAAAACGTTTAAATGAAAATATTAAGACACAACATTCCCATTCACATAAGTGCACAAGGACTCTCGACGTAAACGAGTACGTTTTCACTGCAAGCATTTTCTCTGCGTGTACACTCGAGACAGTCGTGGTAGGTGCTGGCTTTGGAGGAGGTGGATACAGGCTTAGGAATCTGAGGTGAAAGGTGGCTGGATTTGGAAGATTTTTACCAAGTGTACTAATTAATTTTTCAATAGAAAGAATGACGCAATGTAAAAAAAGCAGATGTGTATTTTCTTGGTACTGTTTTGACAAATGATGGGCAGGCCAGGGGCTCCTTGACCTTTGCTTTGTAGAGGGCACCCTGCACTGTGAGGGGGTCAGCAGTAAACATCCCATCTTCTTGCCATCTTCCCAGTTTGACATCATTTTTAGTTCTTACGGCAAAATTTTATGTCTGCTCTCCCATCTTTAAGAGCCAAGGTATCAGTTTAGAAACAGACATTGTTTAGTTCTTATTCTAGAATAATGTTTCCCAAATTTTTTGTACAGACCAGTCCACAAAGGTAAAAAAGAAAAAGAAAGGGACTAGGGTGAACCTCTGGGCGAACCAGGGGACTGACCGAGAAGAGGCAGATGGCTGAACTGAACCTGAACGTGAACGGTAGAGCGCCAGGGAGCAGGGCTGGTCAGACTGGAGCCCCTCAGTGTCCCGTACAGTCTGCCCAGGTGTCACGTGTGGGCAGCTAAAAAAAAGGGAAACACTACTTCCTGCACAGGGTCCATTATGTAGCTCTGAAGCAGCTCTGTGTTTGCTTTCCTCTGTGCTTGAAAATGAGTTGTTTTAGTGTAAGTTTTTCTATTTATTTCCGACAAAATCTATAGTGGTTATATGCTAAACATACCAGTGGATTCTGATTTCTGCCTTTGGTTGAATTAGGTTGCTTGGTCAATGATTGAAAAGTGCCCGCATTCACCTGCTTGTTGATTTGTTCATTCTTGCATTCACTTATGCATTCATTAAGCATTTATTCGTTCAACACTGCAGCGACAGCACTCCTCGGTGAGGGATGCTTCCTTCCGTGGTGCCTGGGCAGGTATGGTTTCCAGATGGTGCAAAAATGCTTTATGATCCTTCATGTGGTCAAAATCCTTAAAGTTTTTTTTTAAAAAAGAACATGTATTAACCAAACCTGGTTTTGAAAATTACATTATCTTAGCTCTTGGTTCACTTAGTTATTCTGTAAAATGGAAAAGATGGTGTTATTAATCAATATGAATTAGCTTAAAAATACATCAAGAAAGATGTAGAAAAGTGGGGCTATAAAAATTAAATATTTAGGAGTCATGTAAAATAATTTGGTTTTGGCAGAAATGTGTAAAACCAACATATCTTAGAGCTAAAACGTCTTTTTCAGAGGCATAAAACCATAAATGAAGAAATGAATACATTTTTCTCCCATCATTGTCTACATCCTGCTGTGGGGATGAGGAATATACTGTGCATCGCAACTGTGTTTGGGGACGGAGAGATGGCAGAGGGAACAAAGATGCTACCAGGACAAGTTCTAATATCCAGCTACCTTGCCTATTAACATTCTATTCCTGGAGATTTAATTTATGAGGATGATTATAACTAAAGAGAGTCTTATTTTTTATTTTATTTAAACATGGAGGTCTCTTACAACATAAAGTTTATTCCTTTTAAATCATAATACATTTTCCCTTTGGCGGAACTGTGTATTTTTAGAGGAAAAGACACTGGCCAATCACAGCATCTTTTTTCAGACATAGAGATTTTGCTGCCGTGAGGCAGTTAGAAATTCATTTGCCAAATGTCAAGAGAGCTAACAAAGAATTTTGTGTTGTAAAACCTCCCAGTTGCCTGCTTTTCTCCCTCACCCAAAGGGAAAAAAGGCAAGATTCTTTGACATTTTTATGTATATTGTGACTAGTGAATGTGACTGTTGACCATGGTCTAATTGCAATTGCTAAGGGTCATGGCTGAGCTGGGACTGTTTTGCTTGTTCTTATGCTGAGAGCACAGGCACCCAGTGCAGAAAGTGGAAAGCCTTACCAGGTAGGGAGGGAGGGAGACAAAGTAAGAAAGAATATTACCTGGGCATTAGTTTATTTCTGGATCTCATGTTATCCAGTCCATCCTATCACTTCTCATTTTATAATTTAGATGACATGAATAATCCTGTTAAGTCATTGCTTAGTCACTAGAAATGGGGTTGATAGGGCATCTGTGTAGGGAAACCTGGTCTGGCTGAGGCTTGCAGAGGTAATGTCACCTTAGGCGCTGTTGCAGTGCTTTATACCCTGTGAGTGACAATGTCAGCCCAGGCTGC
The DNA here is from genome assembly GCA_007922815.1 of Macrotus californicus. Lineage (NCBI taxonomy): Eukaryota > Metazoa > Chordata > Mammalia > Chiroptera > Phyllostomidae > Macrotus > Macrotus californicus. Next base: position 59,252 of record VMDR010004211.1, read on the forward strand.
TAGACACCAGGGCCAATGCCCTTGGCAGCTCTGCTGTGCTATCTCTCAGGCAGCTTGCCTTATGGGTAACTAACTGCCTAGGTACAACTTTGGAAATAAGGTATAACACAGTAGTGGCTTGCCCCCAAGTCAGCTAGGAAATATACAATATTTCAGAGTCTACATTCTATTGTTGAGGACTCCTTTATATTTTATTCAAAGGACTCCTTTAAATTTCTTGCCGTAGAATCTGCAAAATATTTATAGAAGGCACATTAATCCCCATGTATTTTAATTAAAATAAGTTTTATTATAGAAGCAGTTCTCATGCACTCTAGGATCTTTTTTAAAAATATAGAAAAGCAAAGACATAAATGTAAATGACTCATAACATCACCACTTCCCAAAATAACCACTGCAAATTCCTAGGTATTTTATTTCAGTCATTTTCTAAGCAAATATGGGACTAATAGCAGCCATATGGATCATATACTTTTACTTCCAGCTTTTTGAAATTTAACATTTTATCATGAGCATTTCCCCATATCATTTCATAATGTTTGAAACATTATTTATATGTATGCACAATATTCTCTCTTAAAATTTTTCATAATTTAAACATCTGCCTATTGCTAGACACTTCAGCTTTTTCTAATTTTTCCCCCAAATTAAAAGTACCAGCATTTTGTCTTCTGTGAATTTTCTATTTGCCTATTAGCTGTTTTCTTTCTATTGCGATTGTATAGTCTTTCTTATTGATTACAGACGTTCTTTACATATTACACATGGGAGTCTCTTTTATCCCACATTGATTGTAGTTCTGTATTCCAGGTCTTAGTTCTCCTTTTACTTGTGTTTTATGTAGTCAAATTCATTGGTTTTTTCTTTTGTAACTTTTTTCTTTGTTTTAACAATATGAGGGATTTTTTCCTATACTAAGAGCAAACAAGTATTTAGCTATATTTTCTTTACTTGTAGGTTTATTTCTCACATAATTATTTAATCTGTTCGAAATTTATTTTAATATGAGGAACAAGTATTTTTTATTCCCAAGCAGTTAGCACATGTTCCAGAATTTGTTAAATACCCTCTACTTTTCTTATTGCTTCATATCGCATGTCAAATTTCATGGGTCTACGCTTATGTCTACATTATGTCTACACTTAGCAAGTGTAGAAATCACATCTCACAGTGTACATCATAATAGAAACCAGTAAGAAACAACAAAAAACTGTGCAGCCCATTGATAGAAGTATACTTTTTAAAAATTGTTTTTTGTTGTTCAAGTACAGTTGTCTGCATTTACCCCCCAACACTCCCCCCTGCCCCAGCCGTCCTCACCTCCCTCCCCTGATTCCATACCCTGCCTTGGTTTTGTCCATGAATCCTTTATAGGTGTTTATGAAAACCCTTCCTCCCAACCCCCCCCCATTATCCCCTCCTACTTCCCCTCTGGTTACTGTTAGTTTGTTATTTATTTCAATGTCTCTAGTTATATTTTGCTTGTTTATTTGATTTGTTGATTAGATTCCACATAAAGGTGAGATCATATGGTATTTGTCTTTCACCACCTGGCTTAGCATAATGCTCTCCAGTTCCATCCATGCTGTCCCAAAGGGTAGGAGCTTCTTCCATCTGTTATGTAGTATTCCGTTGTGTATATGTAACATAGTTTTTTGATCCATTTGTTTACTGATAGAAGCATACTTTATTAAAACTATTAAAATTGTCTATTTTTACATTTGCCTTTAAAACTTCTTTGTTGCTTATGTCCATTTAGTAACCCTTGTAAAAATATTTACCCTTTCTTACCCCAGAGACTTGATTAGTTTATTACATGAGGATAAGGCAAAAAAAGAGAAATTAAAATGTAGAACGAGCCCTTTCACTAGGATAAAGCAGAGATTGGTGGGACCTCATGGTGGGCGGGTGGAGGTGATAGATGAAGCAAGAGCAGTGGGCTAAGTGGACTACCCAGGGGGCACTGGGGAGAGTCCCATCTGCCAAGCACAAGTGGCAGCATCATCTCCCACCTCATAGTTGGGGAGAAAATATAACAGGGTCCTAGCAAGAGACTCAGAGAAGGTGAATGAAATATATGCCCAGGATGTGGACAACACGACCTATTAGAGTGTGAAAAATATTTATATATATTTTCTTATCTTCTCAAAATTTCTTTTTGTAGTGTATTTTATAAAATAGGTAATATTTTGGTATAATACTATAAGATTATAATATAACTTATTAAAAATGATACATGTTAAGGTACTTGTACTTTTTTTTACTAGTAGAAATCTACTCTCCCGTGAGATGAGAGATCACTGGTCTAGATCATGTGACCTCAGGAAGGTCTTTATACCAGCTTGAGGTTCATGGTGAACAGGAACAAAGCGACTCAAGCCCACATCTGAAGGTCATATGAATTGGAGTCTTAGTTAAGGAAGACAGGCACAAAGAATCAAGGCAGAAGAGATGGGACATACATTCAAGGTCACTATGGCAAGGGTGGTGTGATACCATCTCCCAGGCTGATGCTGGAGGACTCTGAAATTTGCTCCAGCTTAAAATAATAATTATTTCTAGAGACCAGGGAGGAGTCAGAACAGCAGGTAAAGATCAATCGACAATGCTGGAGAAGAGAGCACGTTGCAGAAACCATAGTCTAAGCCACCTGTTCAGCAAGTTTTCGTTTTCTAAGTAAGTGTCTGCTGTAAAATCAAGGGAATCTTTGATCAACAATGCCCAAGGCCTATGGCTACACTCCATTTCTACTTAAAAAAATGTCCACCAACAAAAAATTGTACAGCAAGATGTATCAATATCAAAAGCCATCGTATTTAATCCAGTCAAACCATCCCACCCCACCTTTCCTGAAGTGCTCAATGTTGAGGCTCTGGGAAGCTGAGCTTGCCCTTAGCCTTGAGCAAATGTGGGCAAGGCCCCATTTCCTTGGCTTATTCAGTAAACAGTCTTCTTCCACATTAAATGATGCCCAGAAATATTGAACATACTATTGCATTACATGAAAATCAGCACTTTACTCTGTTTTCACAAAAGTCATGTCCAATATTTGTACTGTGTTTAAGAAGATGACCATCACAAACATTATATACCCTGAGGTGTTTAGTTAGCTGTTAGTTGAGGAATTTTATTTTTTTCTTCATTTTGACCTTGTATCAATTAAGGGTACACTTTGAGTTATATGATTGATGTACTCCAGGAAAAATAAAGTATAAATTTATCTTTAAAATATTGAATCATAGTACTCCTACTTACTTAGGGTTGAACTTCTGAAATTTGTGATTTTTATTTTCAGATTTTTAGTCAAAAGTAAATTAAAACTTGAGCCTGTGT